>LPNX010845711.1:607250-618555 GCA_001517045.1 Pseudotsuga menziesii
ATAGATCTATTTATATGGGTGAAATAAGGTAGTTTTGAAGGTTGGAGAAGTTACAGCAGTTAAGGAAATTAACTTAAATGACTTAACTAATCTCCAATTAACTCATGTTTTAATGTTTAAATGCTAAGAGGCACATTCGTGGGTTTGCCTTAAGGAAAATCGTGAATGAACAAAAAATGCATTTTTAGGGTATTTTTGGGAATTTTCAAACTTTGGTGTCTTCTAGAAAGTTTTAGCTAACTGAAATACCTTTCCAATGGTGTAGAAATGAGGTCAAACGGAATTACAGAAATCAAGATATGGGTCCTCCAAGATAGGTGTTTTTTCAGTGACTTTCATGAAGTTTCGACATGTGACGAAATCATGGGAAAGTGGTCACAGGCAGAGATGTGTCAATTTGGGCTATAACAGATGCCCCCTAATGTGTGAGGTTAGAGGGGAAGATGATATCCGAAATTCATTATAAAGGAAACAACTGAGTATGGAGAGAGCAGAGAATCCAAGATCAAAAGGCTCGAGTGAAGGTACCTGTAAGAGAGATAAATGTCAGAAAAACTGATCTCTGGGACATACACGTCCATATACAAAACATCGCCATAAAGATACAGGAGGATCCAACATATGTATAACTGATGAAACTATAATGGTCGCTCAATATGCAAAAAGGCGCCATATCAAATCTAAAGGAGTCATGGCCACAAATGAACAAGGTGGATCCATACTCGACAATCGATCATAGCCACAAAAATACAAGGTGTATCTATGTCTCAGCAAAATGTCATATAAAGATAACAAGGTCTTACGCAACTTGGGAAATAGCAAAAGACGACAATGCTATTGTCGGCCCCAAGGTCTTCAATCCAAACCGCCCAAAAAAGGTACAAATCCTAACCATGCGAATAAAGGAGCTGAAGTCGAACATGGAGGAAGCCGTTTGATTACCGGTCAATAATGAGAACCGTTAACAAACGCGAGGGAAACCACCATTAATGAAAATAGTTCCCAAGGTACCTAGTACATTCTAACAAGTGTGATTACAAGGACTTGAAGTCGAACACTTGAAGAATCCATCGAGTAGGAGACGTTAAGGTATTCCCACTACCCAATAGCGAGGGAAATTGCCATTGATGACAACAATCCCCAAGGTACTGTCATAAAACTCTAAATCTCATTCCCAGAGCAAGAGGTGTTGTAGTCGATAGGAAGAGATCCGTTGGAAGGAAGGCATTAAGGCATCCTTCATCATCCAACACGAGGTAAGTCAAAGACTAATTGGATCTGGAATTGGTACTGAATTTCACAAAAAAGACCGCTGAAAACATGATGTAATGAACGGATACCAGGGAATGGCTGACACAAAAGGTCAAGGCAACTGCAGAATGGCTGACAAAGGTTTAATCCTTGAACAGTGAGCACGACACAAAAGTGACTTAGGCAGCTTTTGACACAAAAGGACCAACGAAACAAATCTGCAATGTAGGAGACATTGACAGATTCCCCATATAATTGGAAAAAAGACCAACTGGAGGAGTAAGAAACTCTGAATCGGGATAAGGTCAAAATACTAGGACCCAACTATTGATAGACTCAAAACCGGTGCTTTGTTCAAAGAAACAAGACTTGCTACCATGATGTAAAAAGACATGGAAATAAACCTTCCCCTTCCCTTCTTTCTTGTAAAGGTTTAACGAGTCCAAGAAAGCATAGTCGGGACCATCTTCATTTTTTGACAAGCTCGAAGAAAAGAAAGAAGAATGCTTGATAAGGCACTAATTCGTGGATTTTACGAGCCCGAACTAGTACATGCTCGACGGTGTTTTCATAATTTAGAGAGTCTGAAAACTCCAAAGAAGACTCCAGGGGGGTCCTTTTTCGTACAATTTAGTCTCCTGAGGACGAAAAAGTATAAAACAAACAACAGAAGAACTCTCTTAACTTCCGAAGAAGAAAATGCGCACCTTTTTCGTACTTAGTTAGGAAGGTCCGAAAAAGGTTAAATTACCACCTACCCAACGCTCCTTCAAAAGCAGCATATAGAACCTGAGTTTTACGAGTGTGAAGGAAGGCAAGATCACTCGGAAAGATCCATTTGGTTACGAGAAATGGGGCTTACAACAATAAACTCGATGCTTTGTTCTTTAGGGTTTAACGAGCATGACAAAGGCATAAAGTACACTCAGAATCTTTTTCATGTTTTGGTCCAGAGCACGAAAAAGAGAAAACTAAGCTCATACCGGGGGTTCCTTTTCCGTAAGTTTAGTCCCTCAGGTCCGAAAAAGTGATAAACCTATGCCTGAGAATACTCTTCTCAATTCAGAAAGAAAAGAGAGGGATCCTTTCTCGTATTATTCCACATGGTCCAAGAAAGAGATAACCTACCACCAATGTGGATGCCCATTCACATATTCTTAACGAGCCTGAATGGACAAGTTTACTCGGCAGTCAAGTCTATTTTAAGGAGTCAGACTTGGGCCTAAAGAAACTCATAATCTTTCCCGTGAAATTTTAACGAGTCCGGAAAAGTCAACTCGCGGCCTCCTTACTGTTTTTAACGAGCTCGAAGGAGAGCAAAAAGAATGCTCTAAATGCGAGGAGACGAGTGTCATAGACAGGAGAAACTAGTTCCAAGCGCAAGGAACAAACCTATGCATAATGCAAGGAAAGTGAGCAAGATAAGGACACTCGGGGAACGTATCCTCAAGGTAAAGGGTGTCAAGTTGCAAAGGCAAAATGATATAAGGCTGGGCGATGATGAGAACAAAGATGAGGGCTTATACAACGAGCTAAAAGCGTGGAAGCCGGCATCAGGCTCATAAGCACGAGCAGGGCACATACAAATGCAATTACAGCTTGAACAACAAGGTGAGGCCAGTAAACAGTTGTGAATCCAACTACAAATCTTGTCTCCAAGAAACAACAACATCAGAAGAAACGATCCGATGCGGGTCACTTTGGCAGAAACACTTGTGACTTTGCTATCTTCTACAAAAGGAAAAGTCAAGGCAGAATCAACCGAAGAACATTCTATAGGACCAAGGCTCGAGGGTTTATAATCAATAAGATCAACCTCAGAAGAGAAGCGAAAATCAACAAGGAGATAGAGTCTGCAGGAACAAACTCAATATCACAGGAGCTGAGAAATTCGTAAGAAAAAATCAAACTCATCAGGATCACTAACTTGCTTTTCAAATGAAGAATCAAAAGACTCAACAAAAACCAACATAAGAAAAAGGGAAGGCTTAGTAAGAAAATCAGGGTTAGACTTAATCACAACTGAAAAAGAAGGTCAGACTGTATCAAAGACTCCAGGAAGACTTCATCCGAAGGGAGGAAATCATCCGAGATGGGACACATATCTGAACTTTCAAATGGATGAACAGAGTGGAGAGAAGGCTCTACAATCTGTATAGGATGACTCACTCGATCAACTGCTGGTACCCAGTCCCGAGAAGGTAAGCATGAAAACAGAGGCTGCCTCTCAGTAGCAATTGAACACAAATGACAAGAAGCCACATAGTTCACCTGTGGCAGGGTAGTGTCTACAGAAACACTGGGAATCAATAAAGGAAAGACTTGGTCTCTAGTTGGGTCAGAAGACGGATCAAGAAAATCCAACTAATCGATAGTGACAATTTCTTCGCCATGATTAAAGTACATCACACGAAAGAATGTTGACACCACAGCTTGCATGGCATAGACATAATCATGTCCAAGGAGCATATTAAAGTCCAAAGGGTCTTCTATTACCAATAAGACGGTCTTCCCACCCAAAGTAACAGGTGTTTGAGGAAGAATTCCCAAGGCTATACAAGTTCTTCTATTAAACACCAGTAACTGACTAGCAGTTGACACAAGGCTGGGAGATCCCATACCTTGCCAAGCACGAGCAGACAAAATACTAACTGAGGCTCCTTCATCAACGATACAACGAGCAATCGTATAAGGTTCAACTTTGACCTTTATCTGGAAAGGTGCAGCGGAAGGAAGGCGCGGCTCAACTAGGCTATCCCAATCAAAGGAAGCAATCCGAGGGCTTGGTGGGGGTTGATCCGAAGCAAGTTCAGTGCCCCCTTGTTCAGTAAGTTCTGAACTGGCAGTGAAGAGAATGTGACTAGTAGACACTTCACTCTCCAAAGGAAGAGTGGGATTGATCGATAATGGAATCGATTCAACCGCTTCATGAAAATCACTCTCCGAAGGGAGAGTGGGATTGACCAAAGATGACATTGGTTCAATCACATGAGGAGCACTCTCCGAAAGAAGAGTGGGATCGACCAAATCTGAGATTTGTTCGACCACTTGATCAACCAAAGGTTGAGTAGGATGTTGAGAAACTATAGGGTGTTCAGAAGAACGAAATCCATGAGTCTTGGACCACACTCTTCGCACCTCTGGGATAGCAGGGCACAGATGAGTAAGATGATCTCCCTTGCATAGCACACAAGGGAACTTAAGATGATGCTTCGAACGACCAGTTTTCTCAACGGTATCAGCATGAATAGCAGTGGCTGACTGTTTGCTCTCAACATGACCTGCAGAGGATGAGAGTTTGCCCCCAGCGTGAACAACAGAGGCTGGGTGACTGGGTCCAACCTCACTAAGAGAGGCTGGTTGTTGAGAGACTCCATAATGTTCAAAAACGAGATGACCATGAATCCAAACTCTTCGCACCTCCGCAATAGAAGGGCATTTATAAGTAAGGTGGTATCCCTCACAAAGCTTACAAGGAAACTTGAGCTTGCGTTTTGAACGGATAGACTTGTCAACAGTGTCAACATGACTCGCAGTGGTTGACTGGGCACCATCAACATGCACAGCAGAGGCTGAATGGTCAGGATCAACATGCTTTGCAGCAGTTGAGTGTGTGCCCCCAGCTTGAGTAACAGAGGCTGGGTGAACGGATCCAATGTGAACAACAGAGGTTGGATGGGGAGGTTCAACTTGAACACCAGAGGTTGAACGAGTGCACTCAGCGTGAACACCAGAGGCTGAGTGACAGGATCCAACATGACCTGGAAAGGTTGGAAGGATCCCACCATCGTGAACACCAGAGGCTGGATGGATGGATCCAACTTGAACAACAGAGGTTGGATGGGAAGGTTCAACTTGAAAACCAGTGGTTGAACAGATGCACTCAGCTTGAACACCAGAGATTGAGTGACAGGATCCGACATGACCTGAAAAGGTTGGAAGGATCCCACCAGCTTGATCACCAGAGGCTGGATGGATAGCTCCAACATGAACGACAGAGGTTGGATAGGATGGTTCAACTTGAAAACTAGAGGTTGAACGGGTGCACTCAACATGAACACCAGAGGTTGAGTGACTGGATCCAACATGACTTGCAGAGGTTGGATGGGTGCCCCCAGCCTGAACAACCGAGGCTGGGTGGAGAGGTTCAACTTGACTTGCAGAGGTTGAACGGGTGTCCCCTTGCTTATGTGCTTTCTTCCTATTCCTCCTTCTTTTACTCCTTTTAGACTGTCAGTTACTAGTATCAGTACTTTCACCGCATGAGGTAGAAGGAGGAGGAGAATCAACTACAGGTGAAGGGGTAGCAGTGTTTTGATGCTCTTGATATAAGGAGATTACTTGAGAAGCATCAGCAGCATTCAGGACAGTTGGAGTGGAAAACAACCACATCGGTAGCCCTAGGGTGAATCCCGGAAGATTCAAGGTGGCCATCAAGGGAACACCAACATTCCTTGTGAGAGGAATAGGACAAGGAGCTCCCATCATGGGTATCTCTTGGTTGGTGTTCGAAGGGGTGCTAGCGATAGTTTCAAAACTAGAGACAAAGTATGAGGTTGATAAGCAACCAAAATTACAAAGCAGACACCTAAAGGCCCACTAAGTACAGACAAACCACACAGCACTCACTAAAAAATTCCTAAAGCCCAAACAGACAAACAGGTATAAGATGTACTTTCCAGAAGAAAGCTGATGAACGATTACTTGGCGTCCTTGAGGTGGTTCTCAGGCACAAGTGGAGGAATCACCCACCACCCTCCTGCACTTTCCACAAGGGTTACCTTCCAAGCCCGTCCAAGGTCAACCAGAAATAACCTTCCGGTGTACCTATGTATGAACCCTAGATGTCAAAGAGACTAGAGGCTACCTTAACTAAATTTACAGTCTGGGGGGACAGTCGTCAGCCGAACTCGTACGCATCGGCAGGGTAGCTGAGCCCGAAACTCTGTCTAGGACAGAATCCCCAGATGCGTAAAAGTCCTGGGTTACGTTTTGACAAGGATTCTGAGGGTTATCTCCTCTGTCCAAGCCTCCACGCGGCCTAGTGCTTAACTCCCATTTGAGAGGAGCTTCCCAGATACAATCAATGTAGAGAAGGATTTACCTAGTGATAGGCCAACTACGTCTGAATTTTAACACTTGTGGGGAGTTTAAACTCCCTATCCCACAAGTCTAGCCTAAGCTAGTTGGTGTATGACCCTATAAAATAAAACTTACTAGTAAATTTTAAAATTATATCGTTTATTTTAAGGGTTGTTCTTAGTCAGAGGGTAAATGGCATGAAACTTATGTGGTGTTTTGACTCAAAATTGAAACAAAACTGACTAAGCAAAGAGAAATGAAATGCAAAAAGCAAAAACTATTCTCTTTATATTTTCAAATAGAAACTTGAAAGCCGAAAAAAGATCAAATATTTTTATATTTTTTCCAAAAACAATGATATGCTATGCAATCTAGACTAAAACCTAATCTACATGCATATAAAGCAAATACATGTTTTTGTATTTTTCTTTTATAAATGCAAAAGAAAAATCAGCCTATCAACTAATGCAAGCAAGTACTGAAAGCAAAGCAAATAGACAACTACTCTACACCCCACAAACAAACCCTAGGTCTCCCTAAAGTTGAATATAAACCTCTCTTGAAAGGAAGGCTCACAAAGGTAAACAAGCCAACAACTTTGGAATGAAAAGACTGAGTAAAAAGACTGACATAAACAACGGTCAAGAAGTCCCAAGAATCAATCTAAAGCTACAGACAAAGGCTGCTTAGTACCTTGTCCAACAAGGTCAAACCAAAGAAAGAGGTAGGGGGAAAGTAACAAACAAGTTCTTTTTAATTTTCTTTTATAAGGGCAAAAGAAAAACTACCTACAAAGCAAAAGCATGCAGATAACAAGAACAAGATAAAAGGAACTCTACTAAACGACCACCAAACAAACTCTAGAATGCCCTAAAGTCAGTATAAGGCCTACTTGGAAGGAAGGATTGTATAAAAGACAAGTCTACTGTTTTGGCAAGGTGAGATTAATCAACAAAACAAGAAGGAAACCCACACCAACAAGTTTCTGAAAACACACAAAGATCAATAACAGAGGCGAACCAGAAACATGAGCCAAAAACTATACCAAGCAAAGGAGATGGAGGGAGAGCAAATAACAACTCAAAATGGCTTACCACATAGATAGGAAACAACCAAAAGGGATGACACTAACTCCCTAGAGTAATGCACCTGCAGAGGACCCTAAAAGACCTACCCAACAGCCCAGAAACAGAAGAAAAATCCCAAAAGAGGAAAAACACTGCTTACAGGGGCATTCGCGACTGTCTATAAGGGCAACTCGCGAATGTCTCGCGACTGTCCAGTGCAGCAACCTGCGAATACAAGACTGTATTCGCGACTGTCTAGAACAGCAACCCACGAATAGGTAGCAAAATCCCAAAAAGGTCAAAAAACTACCCTAAGAAAGCAGGGGAAGTGTGTAATCAGACTGAAAAGGTGTTCCTAAGTGGCAAGAAGGACTTGAAACAATGCAAAAAGCTGAAATAAATCAAGAGAAAAACCCCAAACAGACAAGGCTATCCCCAGCGGAGTCGCCAGTTCTGTTGTAAAGGAAAGTATCTTATTGCTAGGGTTTAAGAGGCCATCAACGTACTGGGGTTGAAAGAGAGATGCACAATGTTCAGCAAGCATGTATAACAGCAAGTTTCAGAGATAAGAAAGCTCCACACTTGATAAACTGAAGGCTGGTCCAAGCTTTCTCTTCAATCCTCTTCTTGCTCCTCTCGCTCCAAGAGACTTGCAAAACAAGTTATACCTTCCTCAAACCATTATGACCACATATAAGACAATGATAATCAAATGAATATGAAACAATGATCTGAATAACATTATAATATGATCATAAACATAGATTCAATCACACATTGAACAATGATTTGGGAAGAAGAAGGACATCATATCTTTATTAATCTTGAAAACAAGTACAAATATACCTTCTCTTCAAGTTTGACACCTCACGAAACCTTGATCTAGATCTGCTGCTTCTCTTCTCCAAAGAACTCAGCCTCCAAGCTCTGCAACACAAGGGGAAGACCTCCAGGGCAAAGGTGTGGGCAAAGAGAGTCCCGATTCCTCCAGCATAACAATGCAGAAATTCCAAGTCCCTTCTCATGGACCTCCCTACCTCTATTTATATGGGTGAAATAAGGTAGTTTTGAAGGTTGGAGAAGTTACAGCATTTAAGTAAATTAAGTTAAATGACTTAACTAATCTCCAATTAACTCATGTTTTAATGTTTAAATGCTAAGAGGCACATTCGTGGGTTTGCCTTAAGGAAAATCACGAATGAACAAAAAATGCATTTTTAGGGTATTTCTGGGAATTTTCAGACTTTGGTGTCTTCTAGAAAGTTTTAGCTAACTAAAATACCTTTCCAACGGTGTAGAAATGAGGTCAAACGGAGTTACAGAACTCAAGATATGGGTCCTCCAAGATAGGTGTTTTTTCAGTGACTTTCATGAAGTGCCGACATGTGACAAAATCATGGGAAAGTGGTCAAAGGCAGAGATGTGTCAATTTGGGCTATAACAGTGTTGGGCATACTTTGCTGGGGCTTCAAAGGGGTAACCTATCAAAGGAGGGGTTGGTCTGTGTAGTATTCACTTCAAAATCCCATCATTATAAATTTGCAACATGTTGATGTATTTGTAACTTCGGAATGTATTCACTTGTATATCTTATGTATTGTACCCCGATGTTCCTATCGGAAAGTATCTGTAATGTAATTGAGTCATGTCATACCCCGATGTTCCTATTGGGAGAATAAATAATGTAAATAAGTCATGTAAAGTCATTGAGGTTAACCCTCCATTGTAAGTCGGGGCAATAGTCCCCACAATTGAGTCAAGGTTAACCCTCCTTGTTGATCCGAGGGCAAAGTCCCCACAGTTGTGAGGCACTAGGGTTATTAGACTCTCCCAGAGAAGTTGGCCTTGGTAAGTAATTGTTAAGTGAGGCCGACTTGTTGGAGTGGACATTAAATGAATGAAAGAATATAAATAGAGATTGAGCCTCTCTATTTATCACACACACTCACTCAACTGGGGCGCATGACTGAGAGAGGAAGTGTTGGCATAAGTGAGAGAGACATAAGCTATCAGAGATCATCTTTATGTTTTCGGGTTTTACTTTTGTTACTGGTGCTCATTCAATCTCTGAGGAAGTTGCGGGGTTTTCTCCTTTATGGTTTCCTCGAGGAAAATTCTTTGTGTCTCTTGTTGTAGAGCCCTCAACTGGGTCTCCTTTAACTTTTATATACAGTCAGAAAATTTATAAATCTGTTTTATCTACTTCTAACAATTTATTGTTGACTGTGCAGGTAGCAAAGATAATCACAGCATATAAACTTTTTAAATTAAACAGAATTTGCCAAGGTAGAAACGATAACATACCTGCTGGAAAATACCTATAGGTAGCAAGTAGGTCCACCTTTGTTGTTGTCCTTGTTTTCCGTTTTTCCTTGCTTTTTCCTACAGCCAAAAGTCCTTCCCAAAGCTCTAAAACTCAACCAGTCCAAACCAGTCTTGCCACCCTGCCAACTGGCGAGGTCTCGCCGACCACCCAGCTCTAAAGGTACCTCTTTGGACCCCCGAGCCCAAACCGAGTACAAGCCCTAAGCTGTTGTATCCCCTCAAAAAGAACAATCTCCAACAAAACCCCTTCTTTGCAGCTCTGTTCTCCCAAAACTTCTCCAAAAATCCTAAGGTAAGGATCCCCTTCTCCTCCCTCCTTTCTCCCTCTTATCCCCATGTTTGCCGAACTTTCCTCCCTATTACTACCCCTATCTTCCTCATAAATTTATCCACCCCCTTCCATCTACCATCTAAGTCCTCGAGCCCTCAACTTGGACTTGGACTCATTTAAATATTCAAATTAATATTAAAAGGTGTTGGTTGGGGTCACTTCTCAACCGTAACTTCTAATTCAATTAAATTTAATCCTTTTATTTAATATAATAATTTTATAAACATATCCTTACTCATATTTCAATATTTGACCATTTAATTAATAAATAATAATGTTATATATATTATATAGTTTAAACTTGCACGCTTCACCAATTTAATTTAATTAACAGTAATTGTCAATTGATTAATTACACTTACCTAATCATTTAATTAATGGTTTCTAATATTTATAATATGTAAATTCCCTTTAATTATAAATTCACTAATTCAATTTATCAATTTTGAACAATAATCCTATCAATGTAAATCATAACATTATCAATGTGTAATCATATTAATTAAATAAAATTCACTATGATTTAATCGACTCATATACCTATTTCCATTTTAATTACACCTTAGTTTGTAATTAGCTAATTAACAATCATTACTAAAGATAAGCATAGTCTTGTTAAAATTAATTAACATCATTAACACATAATTAATTTAAGGGATCAAGTTACTATCAACTTATTTAACCTTGTAGTTACATTTCAACCCTTAGTCCTGGCTAATTAAACTCATTAACAATCAATCAAGCATTCTAATCAATTGCATTAGTCACTACCTAGATTAACCATTGCTTTGTTTATTATTCAACCATAATTAATTATTAATGGACAATAATTAACCATTAATCAACATTATTAACCCTAATCGTCATTATTAACTTTAATCGACATTATTAACAGTGATCAACAATAGTTAATTACTAAACGACAGTAATTAATATTAAGCGACACTAATTGACATTATTACTCAACAATATTTCATGTAATTCATAATATGTAGGCGAGTTATGTAAGCATAGCTACTGCTTACATTCCTCACGTAAGTACACTAAAAGTAATAACTCACATACATCAATCATAATCAAGGAACTTATTATTTACCGACACATGTGTTAGCATAGTTTACAAGGTATGATCCATTAGCTTACCGAAATCCATGTTACGACAATTCATACATCACTGATTTACGACACATACTAACCAAGGGTTTTACACACCTATAGTTAGATCTTGTTTTCACCCCTACTTCACGCT
>LPNX010845711.1:629692-645984 GCA_001517045.1 Pseudotsuga menziesii
GCGGTTGACTTTCCTGGAACTCTACCCCACCCATGTCATAACATACATCATAATAAACAGCATAATAACCATACGAAAGTAAATAATGCATCACTCGCATACCATTTTATCTTTCGAAGTCCATGTCCCCGAGGCCCTCCCACCTCGTAGGATCCAGCTATCACTTAGCCGTTTCAACCTGTAAGTCAGTCCTCAACATACAATATAGGATATCGTGCATAATCCTCGATATGTACACATATATCTCATCATAACATGACAACAATAAACTCATTCATTCGCCATGCACCTGGCATAACATTCATTATTTCAACATATATCTGTAACGGTATCCACATACTCATCATTCAATAATTTCCATATATTTGACATAATTAACACATGATACATATCTAAACATGACTACTGACCATAATACTATCATCACACACACACATATATATATCGGCAAAATAATAGAACCATATGTCCACAGTGTTGTCAAATCGACGAGGTCTCACAATCAAACAAATAAAACATATAATAGTAGTTCAGATAGAAATGTCAAAACGGGGTGTTGCACTTGTCTCTTGTGTTTATTGATGTGCATGTTATTCTCTCAAATAAGATCCTAAGATCATATTGCTTAAATGATTAAAATATAACATGGTATTAGAGCTAACCTGAGAAGAAGACACTGTGCAGCTGCAGAAGCTAGGGATTCTTACTTTTTTGGTCTCTCTCCACAATCTATCAACAAAAGGAGGCTAGGCTAACTCTCCATTGAAGGGTGCATCTTTCTGTTGAAGCAGAATTTGATTCCGGGCATTTTTCAGTTTTTGGTGCGGGAAGTTAGGGAATTTTACAGAAGAGGAATTTTTGAGTGAGCCTAGCATAGGATTACTCTCCTCATCAAAATTGAAGTTTAGAGACATGGGTCGAGATTTTTGGTTGGGTGAAACTCTGGAAAAGTCAAACCCTAGTTTGACTCAGGGCCTGAAAAACCCTAAAATACTGAAACTGATAGTTTTGGTACATTCGTTATATCTTGAGATTGGAGAAGGCTCAGGAGATGAAACTTTCATAGGCCGAAGATAAATTCCCGGTGACCCTTTGTAAAAGTTTCATACTCAGATTCACTTATTCTAGGAGATATGATTCCTCCAAGTTAGGGTTCCAGCCTCTCCCAGGATTCATCCCTAAACAGGACACCTAGGGAGAATTGCTATATCTCGGGATATGAAGGTCCAAATGAAATTTTGCAAGATGTTCCAGAGAGGCATGGATTGTGCTTTCTGTGGTAAAAAGTTTAGACCTTGAAGTTGAACCAGTGACACATGGAAGTTTGTACAAGATCACTCTTTTGAGCAGTCCTGAAATAGGTCACCTTGGGAAAACGAGCATAAGTCCCAATTGGTGAAACCAATTATGATCAAACCTATGGTGTTGGAAATAGGACAGACGAGGATACCTCAGTGTGAAATTTTAGACACATAGGAGCAGTAATTTCGGATATCCCTCAGAAACAATATCAGACATTTCTGTAGAAAAAATTGGAAAACTAGGGCTTCCTGTTCCTGTAGCTTCCCTCCGCTGTTTTCAGAAACGGAGTACATTGGATAACTCATCTTGAAGAGGTGAATCTTTCTATCCAATCAGATTTGAAATATTCCAAGATTTGAAAATTAGGGTTTCTCTGACAAACCCTAGATCAGCTAGCTCCGGAACTAGGACGAACACCTCAAATCAGTAAGATCTAATCTTTTGCTATTTTCATTCGAGTTTCTCATTTAAAAATGATATATCACATCAGCTTGATGATAAGCTTGGTGAAGTTGACAACTTCCAAGCATGGAAGTATAGGATCTCTCTGAAGAAAATGAATTGGACACCTACATGAGCGGAGAGGTTCCAGTTCCAAAGGGAGATGAGTCTAAAAGCCTTACACAAGAAGAACTTGGTTAAGGCCAAGAGGATTACTGTTGATTCAATCAAGGATCACCTAATACCACAAGTGTCTACCCTAAAGACATAAAGAGATGTTTGATTCCTTGACCAAGCTATTTGAAGGGAAGAATATAAACTGGAAGATGACTTTGAGAAACCAGTTGAAGAATGAAAAGATCCAGAATGCTGAGACCATACAATCATACTTTACAAGGGTCTCTCAAATCAAAGAACAACTTGAAGTAGTGGATGAAGAAGTGGAGAATGCAGAAGTTGTGATAACCACCTTGAATGGCCTCCTCGGATCATGGGATTCATTCATTCGAGGAATGTGTTCCAGAAGGAATTGATTACTTTCAGCAGACTCTAGGAAGAGCACACACAAGAAGAAGCTCGACTCATAATAAGAGAAAAGAAGATGGGAGCAACTGAAGATCAAGCTCTCACCATCCAAAAAATATCCCTCAAGCAATGGGGAATACGAAGGACTCAACTCTTGAAGAACCTCTTATCCATCTTAGCATTTGGATAAGAAATGATGTTGTTATGAATGAAGAAGATGATGAAGCTGAAAGAAGGAGTCTACCGACGAAACAAATAAAGATAAGTATTCAATCATCATTTCATGATATTGTTCTGTTATGCACTTGTTTATATTCAATTGATGTGTTATGCATGATAGGATGTTTGCATTAATGACATTATACTACTAATATGCATGTGATGGGTAAGTTGCTCATACAACTCTCCATTGCTACTTATCTAGAATGAAACCTCTTTGCTGACATATTGCATTAGTGCACAATCTCAATGATGTCATGGTAGAGATGGAAGGCATCTAGAAAGTTCCCGTGAGATATGGATGAATGTTGTATTGGCTAAAGTAGTTGCATGATCATATCTTTATGCATAAGAATTTTCCATTATGAATATGCCTCATGAAATGTTTCTAACCATACAACTAGTGAATATGACTTGTAGAAAAGATCATGTACAATCACCTACGATAAAAGAAGGACGAGACTTGTTCCGAAGAACAAGAGATGACAGTTCAAGAAATAATCCAAGATAAAGAATAATATGACGATACTTTCAAAGAAAGAAAGAGGCCTTAGGCACACTCTAGTTAGTTGACACTGTTGAGTGACATCATTGATGCAGAGCCTTCTAGCTATGAATAAGTAGCTAAGAAGAAAGGGAAGGAGAGTACTAGTTCAAGAAGAATGATGTCTAGGATGCGGTATATGCAAGTTCCATCATTTAGTAGATGGAAACATCATGGGATACAAGGCAAGATTCATAGCACGAGGCTTCTCACGGAAAGAAGGCATAGACTACGAAGAGACATTTGCAGCGACTAGAAGTTAAGAAACAGGACAGGCAGAATCAAGTGTGCAAATTAAAGAAGGCCTTGTACGAACTCACAAGACACCCATGGGAGAACACATACATGAGGAGCTTGAAGATCACCTAGAGTGATGAAGATCTTAACCTTTTCTACAAGGTTGAAGATGAAAGCCTATAGAGGATGACAAGCTCACAGGTGGGTGGGTGCGAGAAGAACTTTTGGAAAGGTTCAAGATAGAGGATCTTGGTATCCAGTGACCCTAGATGGATACATATAATATTAGTAGCAGAGGAATCTACTTGTCACTCCAGTAGATGATACATAGAGTACAAAAGACAGAGGGAGTATGATGTTCTGCTTCAGAGGGAGTGACTATAGAAGATCCCGAGGTTCGACATGATATAATGGGATGGAAAACTTACTGATGGCTCTAGGCTTTACTGAGAGTAAAGCGGATTCCAACCTTTGCTTCAAGGTTGAAGGCGGAGGACTAGTGATGCTCTTGTTATATGTCGATGTCTTGTTCCTGACAGAAAAGAGGAACTAATTAAAGTTGCAAGAAGAATACTTGCTGTCGAGTTTGAGATGAAGGACTTGGATATGATGCACTACTTTCTAGGCATGGAGGTGTGGTAGAATGAAGATGGAATCTCCTTGGGAAAAGGGAAGTATGCAGTAGAGATCCTGAAGAGGTTCGAGATAATGGAATGCAAGGCCATGACCACACCTATGGCATCAAACCTGAAGCTATTGAGTGATGCTTCATCAGAATCGGTTGATGCCACAATGTATCGTCAGATGATTTATTCCTTGATGTACCTGACAAATACGATACTAGATATTTTCTTTGCTGTGAACACATTGAGCCAGTTCCTGACAGATCCGAGACATGTTCACTTGATTGCTGCAAAGCATGTTATGAGGTACCTGAAGGGTACAGTTGATTATGGGCTCAAGTATCAGGTCAATCAGAATATTAATCTGGAAGGTTATGTGGATTCGGATTGGGTAGGCAGTTCCATTGATAGGAAGAGCACTTCGGGTGTCGCTTAAGTATGGGATCAGGTGTGATCTCTTGGTTTGGTAGGATGGAGTCCTGCATGGTGCTGAGTATAGCCGAGGAAAACTATGTTGCCACTTGTGAGAGAGGAGCAGTGAAGCTCCAATTTGTGATCCAGATTGAGATCTCTCGAAAGAGGGAGTTCTAGCATAGCTGGTGAGACAGGTTGTCTGAGCATAAAATCCTAGCAAAACTTGTAGGTTGCTCAGACGAAAGGGTCCTTTAGGTTGTCCTTGGATGTAATGGATCCTTGCGAAGCTCACAGGTTATCCTTGGACATAATCAATCCTGGTATGATTCTATGCTAGAAATGGCCAGAGTGAAGTTTAAGTACTTCAAGGAGAATCTTGGTGTTCTCCATATCGAAGTTCCTTCCAAGGGGAAGTGATGAGTCCGAGAGCCTTTCTGACATGTATGCTAGATGTGTTCCTCACATGGTCAGATGTAAGTGCAGAGCCATTCTGATGTGACTACGGGATGTCTTCATCCCACATGATCAGATATAAGTGCAGAGCCATTCTAATGTGACTGCGGGATGTGTTCATCCCACATGATCAGATATAAGTGCAGAGCCATTTTGATGTGACTACGGGATGTGTTCATCCCACATGATCATATATAAGTGCAGATCCTTTCTTACATGGTTGATGTGTTCATCCCATGGTAAGATATAAGTGCTGAGGCTTTCTTACATGGTTGATGTGTTCATCCCATGGTAAGATATAAGTGCTGAGACTTTCTGACATGGTTGATGTGTTCATCGAATGGTCAGATGTGAGTGCTGAGCCCTTCTGACATGGTTGATGTTTTCATCCCATGGTCAGATATAAGTGCTAAGCCCTTCTTACATGGTTGATGTGTTCATCCCATGGTAAGATATAAGTGCCGAGCCTTTCTGACATGGTTGATGTGTTCATCCCATGGTCAGATGTGAGTGCTGGTCCTTTCTGACATGGTTGATGTGTTCATCCCATGGTTAGATGTGAGTGCTGGGCGTGCCTTTCTGACATGGTGGTGGATGTGTTTCTCCCATGGTTAGATGTAAGTGTTGGGCGGGCCTTTCTGATTGGGTCAAATATAAGTGTTGAAGAAGATGAAGACCTACATGGAGGCTAGGCCTATAACCAACATGAAAAAGGGTTGGCTTTGTAGAACTTCCTATGACGAGAAGAATTGAGAGATAGCACCAGTTGATCGAGATGGCAGAAGCAATGATGTTGATGATGATCCAGTGATGCTCTAGATCAAGTGATGATCCAGACTTGATGAAGATCCAGATGATACAAAGAAGAAGACTTGTGCTGATAAATTGTGTCAAGAGAATACCTTCCTAGTTAAGAGGGAGTGTTGATGTATTTGTAACTTCAGAATGTATTCACTTGTATATCTTATGTATTGTACCCTGATGTTCCTATCGGGAAGTATCTATAATGTAATTGAGTCATGTCATACCCCGATGTTCCTATCGGGAGAATCAATAATGTAAACAAGTCATGTAAAGTCATTGAGGTTAACCCCCCTTTGTAAGTCAGGGCAATAGTCCCCGTAATTGAGTTAAGGTTAAACCTCGTTGATCGGAGGGCAAAGTCCCCACAGTTGTGGGGAACCAGGGTTATTAGACCCTCCTAGAGAAGTCGGCGCTGGTAAGTAATTGTTAAGTGAGGCCGATTTGTTGGAGTGGACATTAAGTGTATGAAAGAATATAAATAGAGAGTGAGCCTATCTATTTATCACACACACTCACTCAACTGGGGCGCATGAGTGAGAGAGGAAGTGTTGGCACAAGTGAGAGAGACATCAGCTGTCGGAGATCATCTTTATGTTTTCGGGTTTTACTTTTGCTATTGGTGCTCATTCTATCTTTGAGGAAGTTGCGGGGTTTTCTCCTTTATGGTTTCCCCGAGGAAAATTCTTTGTGTCTCTTGTCTCTTGTGTTTATTGCTATGCATGTTATTCTCTTAGATAAGATCCTAAGATCATATTGCTTAGATGATAAAAATCTAACACAATAAGACTGGACTCATGTTCAAACAACACTGTAGAAATGATGGCTCCGAAGATGACTTTATTGACTACCCTTGATAGAGATATCTTAAACTTACAGGTGTTTGGAGATTCGCAACTGGTTGTGGAATGTATGAGAAAGAGGAATCCTCCAAAGAATATACATTTCTTTGCCATCTTTGAAGAGTTGATCAGACTTGTAGACATGTTCCAAAATATAAGCTTCCAACACATTTTCAGAGAAAGAAATGCTTTAGTTGATCGTCTTTCAAAACTTGGTCTTCCTAAGATTGAAGGTATGTGGCATAAATGGGAGTAGGATAATGATAACATTATGGAACATGATCTAGGACCATATCCAAGATAGTATTGGTTATGCACCAACGCCACGAAGTTTCTCTAGGGAACTCCATTGTGACAGAAAGCATATTTATGGTTTATGAGAACTATTTCATTTTTGTATAGACCAAGGCTAATCTATTGATGACTATAATCTTATGTCTGGAGTTAGAATTTATTTTTTGCTCATGATGATTGGTTGCTTGTATTATGTTCCAATTAACCATCTTTTTAGTTGCTCATATAGTGAGCTTATAGGTGGCGATAGTCTGTAGCTTTCTACAACTATTTATATGCCTCTTGGAGGAATGTATGAGAATATACGACTATAACATCTCTGTACAAAGTGTTTTATTTCAATTAATAAAATACAATCTTTTTCAAAAAAAAATCAAAAAAATCAAAACCGAGTGGACATTAATAACTACAATCATCATCATCGTTCCAAAAAAACATAGAAGCAATTTAAACAAGCACACAATCCCTCCAGAGTATTAGTCAAACCATATATAACTACCAACCAAATTCTTTCAAATGTTACTGAACCACTTTTAAACCTATAAAATTCAGCAACAAACAACTACCATAAAATTGCTTCAATTGAAATTTAAATGGTCCGTGAAGTTTACTTTCATTTTCACAATCTTCATAAATTTTAATGGCGTGAACTTTCGAACCGACCATTTGCACCGATCGGACGACCGCGCTAGCGTGAGCGGTCAGGTCCGACGACCGCGGTCGTCCGATCGGTGCAAATGGTCGGTTCGAAAGGTCCTTCCAATTTTAATTATGACTTAGAAATCCAAAATATTTTCCCAAAAGAAATTGAAAAAAAATGACGGGATAAGTTTACTGCACACGTTAGATTAAAAAAATGCCTTATAATCTCTTTATGTTCTTTTCAACATTGATTTTTTTTCGAATATTTTCCAAAAATAAATGACGGGAGAAGTATATCCTGCACACGCTAGATTAAAAAATGCCCTATAATCTCTCTATGTTGTTTTCAACATTGATTTAAGAAAAAAATAAAAAATCAATGAATGTTTATGATCAACAATGATTTTAGATGGTGTCCACATGCGAATGGAGCAGACGAGGAAATTGTCGATTTTTGTGTTTAAACTTTTCGATTATTCATAATTTTATGTATTTTATTAATTTTTTATTAAATTAAATAAATTTAAAATTTATATATTTAAACTATTTTTAAAATATTTATTTTTATAATAAAAAAATTAACATATAACATTTGTAAGCAATTAATTAATTAAGTTGGCAGCTTCTTCTTATATATTTAAGAATCCAACATGAACAATTCCATTAAAACTGGATCCATAAACATCTTTCTTGAAATAATAGTTTGAGACCTCTATGTCGTCGTACTCGTACCTAGTTTCATGGGAAAACATAGTGTCATAACCACATTAAAGAAACACTTTCAACATAATTATGGAATTTTTTCGAATATACTTAAATGCCATATACCTAAGTCGCATGGATCAAAGAGGGAATCCTTAATTAAATTAAAATTACCTTTGACTAATCTACAAGGTTAATCATATGATTAGTCTACTGTCAAAGTAACAAACTTTTTTTTTTAAACGAAAAAGGACAACTTTATAATGTAAAGCTGTGGCATACATATGTGCTTAAAACATCAAAATCAAAGAGTCATAATATCCTACATCCAAATATTTTATCCCCTTTAGTTATTATTTCGCTAAACATATAATATTTTATGAATTTATGTGCATGGCAATAATATTCATTTGCACACATCTCAACTATTTTTGAATGACAAATGACAAACACTTACATAATAATCAGTGGTACCATCATTATTTTAGTATTTATACACAATACAATGTTAACTTCATTAATTAGTTAATATAGCGTTCCGAGGTAGATTATTTTAGTATTTATTCACAATACAATCTTAACTTCATTAATTAGTTAGTTATTATAGCGTCCCGACTCCCGAGGTAAAGCAATGTTTATTTTCGCGAGTGATGGAAAGTATCATATTAGCCATCTTCCATCTTTCAAAGTTTTTTTTTTTTTAATAATAAGGAAATTTTTGTATGCCCACAACTTTGTTGTTTTCATTCATTTTCTGGTTTTTTTGACCTTGAAATATGAGAGTTATTATAATGTTGTCTAATCCAGAACATTAAACCAAAATTACATATATTGTTAAGTCCATATCAATATTTTTTATAGACAATAATATAATCTAAGCTAAAAGGCATGATCCAAACATTAATACATCTAACATACCAAAATAACAAAATCTAACATACCAAAATAACAAAGACCTCAAAACCATGACCGAGCCTAAAACACAGAACCCGATCCCAGAGAACCTATAAAGCATAATATATGGCATGTCCAGAAAGCGCCCTTGCTGACTACCGCCTGCAGAAGAAGTGTGAGCATGTGGATAATGGATGCCCAAGGACTGCAGAATGGTGTCCATCTTTAAGTGCATTTCTTTTGTTTAAGCCTGCAACGCTTTCCTCCATTGGTCTGTAGGTTCCTCTCCACTAGTCTTCTCCAGCCGCTCCCAAATCACATGCCCCATCAGATTCTTCATCACCCAGTAAAGTGCAACTGTCTGTTCGTAAAGACTGAGGCAGGCAACGTTGTTACGTGGATCCATTACGCATTCCTCAACTTTCTGGCATTACTCTTGCAGGGTGCCCTTGTCCAGCTCCTGCCATAGTTGTTGTTCTACATCCTTGATTCCTTGTTGAACAACCACTAGTAAGCCTAATTAAAACATGCGAGCCTCCCACATTGCTTTCTTTTGTGCTCAGGTGACCCTTCGACCCTTATCCACAGGTGCCTCTTCCCTCTTTTGCCTCATTCGCCGCCCATACTTATTACTCTCTCCTTTCTCCCTACAATGGTCCTCCATTCTGCTTATCACCTGAACTCCCTCTCTCCTTGATAGTAGAATGATAATGGAATAGTGCATGTAGATTAGAGCTTTGCGTGCACGTCTGATGTCGCCACCTTTTTATTCTCTATATAAGAAATTGCCATTATGGGCCATGATTAATTTCGTACCTGCCATTAAAATCAACTTGTGCTTCGTAGTCCTTTGGAGATATTTCCCAAGCTGTTGACGAGATCCTCCACCCCCCTTACTCATAACTACAACCGCTATCTTATGATTTGAAAAGAATGTAGAAAGGCCAGAGTAAATAGTAGTTAAGTCCATGCTGCCTCCTCTAAAAACCTTCGGTTTACTGGCATGTGAAAGAAATTGTTATGTGGTTGGGCGAGGGCCCTCCTGTTGTCCTACCTCCTCTGCTTCATGATATCGCGTCATGTCCTGAATCATAATTTCTATGCAGTTGTCCTAGATTGTCGCATCATTCAAATCCTCCCAAACGATGACATTAATAGATCGATGGGTCTCAGTCCCAAGGTTTTCCAGCAAGTCAGCGATTTTGTTGGCATTCCTCTTGACATGGTTGAAAGTGAGTTCCAGCTTAGGGTGCATGATATCCGCCAAATTTTCCAGCCTCCCTTCTAATCTCCATGACGATGCCACCTTGGTGTTAGAATTTCCATGGTGGGTCTTTGTTTCCATGTGTAAGACTACCTGAGAATCCCCTTCAACAATTAACGAAGTCCAATTGTGTTGATTGAACATCTATATTCCAAGCAGCAAACCTTCCACCTACGTGACATTATTGGAACTCATGCCAATGAAGCCTGTTATGAAACATTGCAATTATCCTTGGTGATTTCTAATAATACATCTGAAACCCATTGGTCCAAGATTCCCCTTAGAAATTCCATCGAAATTGAGTTTGAAGAAACTCGTAGGTGGAGGGGACTAGAATTCTCGACTAGTTTTCGCCATGGATATTCTCAACAGTCTACCAAAACATTGTAGTGGCCCTGATATCCCCCATGCCTTTAGGATGAAGGACTTAGAAGCATTTGCTTCCCAATCCAAATTTTCCCACGTTTGCATTTTCACCGTTTCGAGTATCTTATTCCTTATGATGGTCTAGACCCTGTCTTCAGTTCTAAGTTTCCCTTGGAATGTTAGGGAGTTTTGTTCCCTCCATATTTCCCAGACCATAAAGTGTGGAAAATTTTTCTAGAGGCGATTGACAATTGGATTCTGGAAAGGGTCGTTCATCCAAGAGGAAAGGGTGTGGTTCGGGATGCGTCTAAGTCTTTCTAATCTCTTGAATGTTGCAGCACCATGATCCCATAAGTTCACAGCAAATGGACACGAATCCAAGAGGTGATCCATCATTTATTCCTTATTAGTGCACATACAACATCAGTAAGGGCCTTGCATACCTCTTTTCTTGAGATTTTCTCCCGTAAGGATACATCTTCTGATAACTAACCAATTGAAGATAAAATTCTGGGCCAAAGTTTTTCCTCCCACATGTTCTTCCATTTCTTATCAGGTGGCTGGTTATTGTATCCCGTACATAAGTTGTAAGCTTCTTTGATGGTTAAAGAGCTTTTTGGTTTGAATCCCCAGCGAAGTATTTCCTCCCCCATATGAATCCTACATTTTCTGTTGTTTAAGGCTTCTTCAATTTTGTCGACTTCCTCCTCAGGTCCTAGTTGTTCCCACCACTCCCGAGGTGCCCAAACTTTATACTCTTGCTCTGTATCTAAATTCACCCATAAGTCCTTAACCTTTGTTTTTCCTTGATTAATACATCCCTATATGAATTGGGGAGCTTCTAAGCTCTTGTCCAACGGTGGTAACTACTGCCATGAGTCCTCCCAAGAAAGAGCTCTTTGTCTATTTCTAATTTCCCAAAAACTATTATCCTGGATCATTCTTGTCCCTTGGGTGGCAGTTTTCCATATATGTGACCCTGGAATTTCCTTAGAGAAGCGAATGAGAATACCATTCTCCCACCACCAACATATTTCTTATGCTACAATTTTTCCCATGGTTCTTGGTTATGGGTGTCCCATCTCCACCATATCTTAGCCCCACTGACAAAATTAACCTTTTCAGGATCACGAAGGTTGAGGCCTCCATGTTCCTTAGGAGAGCAGATAGTTTCCCAATTTATCAGGAACCATTTCCAATGATCACTAGATCCATTCCAACGGAATTTTTGTTGTATGTTTCTTAATTATTTCAAAATTGCTTCTGGGGTTGCCAGGGCAAAAAAAAAATAAACGGCCATGGCTTGCAAAATGGCTTTAATCAAGACTAGCCTGCTTGCAAAATTTAGTGGCCTCAGTCTCCAATTTGAGAGTCTTTTCCTCATTTTGTCCATCAATTCTGACCATGAACCTTTCCGAACCATAGAATCAACTAAAGGGGCTCCCAGGTATTTGGATGGAAGGGAGCTCTCTTGGAATCCCAAGATTCGACTAATGTTGTGTCTAGTAACCCTTTGGGTATTAAAGAAGAAGACATGGGATTTTTGCTTGTTAACTTCCATACCTGAATCTTTTCCAAAGTTATCCAGACACAGTTTGATCTTCCCGGCCTCTTGGACGGAAGGATGACCCATCATCTTTGTATCATCTACAAACTGCTAGTGCATTTGTCTATCCACTCTTGGGTGGATAAGAATCCCATGCATTTCGTGATTACTCTGTATAGCCTTTATTGTTCTTCCCAATTCTTCTGCCATTATTATGAATAGAAAGGGAGATAACATATCTAATACCCCTTGAGGGTTTCAGTAGACCAAACAACACTCCATTAATAAGAATGGACAAAAAAGATGTAGAAATGAGACTCATAATCCACTTGATGCAATCTTCCACAAAGCCAAAATATCTGAGCATATCTCACATGAATTGCTAGTTGAGTTTGTCGTAGGATTTAGCGATGTCAAGTTTCAACATCATCCCGAGGATATTCTCTATTTTGAGGGAATGGAGAACTTCATGAACAAGGATAATTCCATCCATAATTTGACGACCTTCAAAAAATTATAATTGCTCAGGGGAGACCAGGGAGGGAGGGATGGGTTTGAGACAGTTAGCAATTACATTGGTAACAATTTTGTAGATGGCATTGTAGAGGGCTATGGGTTAAAATTTACTCGGCGATTCCACCCCATCACTCTTATGGAGAAGAGTAATAAAGGTGGAATTGAAAGAAGGGATAAATTTCTTGAATAGTCTAGAGTTCTCCACAATATGCCAAACTTCAATCTTGATGAGATCCCAAAAGTGATGAAAGAAGATGACTGTGAAGCCATCTAGACCTAGTGCTTTTCTATCCGCCATTGGGTTCACCACTTCTTCAACTTCAAGAAGAGTCATTGGCTTTATTAACATATAATTTTGATCTTGTGACACTAGAGCATGGATATTCGATGTTATTTGTTCAATGTACCCACTTCTGTCTAGGATTGGTTTACTCATAATATCTTGAAAGTTATGGCCTAATTCCTCCTCAATCTCCTCCCTAGTTTCCAATCTTTCTCCATTGGAATCCTTAATAAATAGAATTATATTTTGCGTATGGTTTTGGATGACCGATCTATGGAAGAATTTAGAGTTTCTTTCCTCATCTTTAATCCAATTGAATCTAGATTTATAGCACCATAATTCCTCCTGTCTCTCCCTCTCCTGTAGCCTATTAAAAATGCATACTTCTTCTTCGTGAGGCTTGATCGTGTATTCTTCATTCATGCCCTATTTCTAAATTTCTTCCAGCCCGGATTCTAGGAATTCTTTATCAACGAAGATATTCCCAAACTCCTTTGTATTCCATTTCTTAATCTTTTCTTTTAGAGATTTCAACTTTTATTGAAACTTATACATGCTTTGGCCTTCCCCCTTACTTAGATCAACCCACCACTGCCCCACTTTCTCTTTGAAATATAGGTGGCCTAACCAGAACTGCTCAAATCGAAAGGGTTTTTTGAACTGAGAACCCAACCTGCACCACCATAATTCCACATGCCAGTGGTCCAATCCAACAGCCGAAAGAATTGATGCTGATATTTCGCTTCCCAACTCCATATTTGGTTCAGAGACTAGGAAACGATCTAGGCATGAGAAAATGTGACGCCCACCCATTCATTTGTCCTTCCAAGTGAACCGACCTTGCCTCGAGACCACATACACCATCCTTAGGTCATCAATAATATCTCTGAAACACCCACATTATTCCTCCATCCTTCGTCTTCCTCCTTTCTTTTCCTCTAATGAGCTAATGAGATTGAAGTCTCCACCTAAAATTTAGTGCTTCCCCTTTATCCATTCGTGAATATGGTTAAGGCAATCAATGAAAGACATTTTTTCTTGAGGAATATGAGGACCATAAACATTGGTTAATATTCCCGTAACCGGGAAACTGATTACTCCAAATTCTGCTGAGATGAACTGATGATTTCCATTGAATCCAAATAGACTTACTTTGTTAGGATCCCTTAAAATTCCAAGCCTCCTTCCAACCATCTATCATCAATACCCATTCATTTGTTTTCTTTCTAGATCTTATTGCATGTTTCTTATAGCTGATCCGCCGAGCATTTTGTTTCTTGAAGGAAAACAATATCCAAATTAAGAAACAAGAGAATTTTGTATTGTGAATCTTTTTTATTAAAATCTTCACTTTCTGAGGGCTATTAAGACCTCTTATATTCCAAGATACAATCTTCATTAAGAAATAAGAGCAAAGAGATTTATAAGGCTATGGAAGCCCTTATGGTAGGGTACTGATATGATTCAACCAACTTTAGACATGTTGCTTCTATACACTACCTATTTGATTTACTACCCGAATTCCTTACTATCTCTTCATGTTTTATGTTGTAGTCCTTGTGGGAACCTGGATTGATTCCTAGATGGTTGGTTTTCCTTGCTTTGATGATTGCTTCCTTTAGTAAATGTACTTGCTCTTGGGGTACATAACCTTTCTCGGAATCTTCGCAAGCTTATTCAATTCCATCTACATCTAAATCCCCAATATACATATCTTTAACTTCTTCCCATGTATCTCTTTCTAGGTCTTCGTTGGAGTTTTCTGCCACCGCATTATTTGTTGCCTTCACACTTCCGTCCTTCTCTTCCTGTCGATTCTGTTTCTATTGCTTCTCATTAGGTGATAATTTGGTGATTTCCTCTTATTGATTTCCTAAAGATTCAAATTGATTGGATACTGAGATCTTTTTGGGGGTTTCCAAGTTTTCATGTTTTCTCCCTCCTCTTTTACGCGTTGGAACCCTAGTAAACTCTTGATCCATTTTGTCCTCATCTTTCTTGGGAGGATATTTCAGAGAGTTAATAGGGCATTCTCTAAAAATATGTCCATAATCGTGACATCTATGACATCTAAACAATTTTTTTTCATAGTCTATGGTTTTCACCCAGTCTCGTCTTCCCATGACATTTTGATGGCTTCTGTTAGTGCTTTGGATAGATCTATATACAGACATATTCTCGCATAGGTCGTGTATCTTTGTGCCTTGGTCTGCTAAGACATTTTAATGAAGGTACACATATTGTTTCTGATATCTTCTCGAATTAATGAGTCCCATTACTCGCTTGGGAGAGAGTAGAGACGAATCCATACCGGTGCAACTCTCATATCCTCTTTATTTGGTCTAAACTTCTCAGTCCAAGGTATTAAGAACAAGCATGCTGAGTAGAAGAAATAAGGTCATCCATCAAACACTTTGTTTCTATCTTCCAAGCTTAGAAAGGAAATGGTGAAAAAGCCTTTGGAACCCAATTGGAGATCATACTGGCCCTATGGTTTCTAGGTGGAATTTATCCACCAATATACTACTTTTTTCGAAGGTAACATTCCCACAAATTTTCCTATCAGCGCACGATATTGAATGTATTGGATCTAATCCCTAAGTTTGCTCGATTTGATTTGCATTGAGGGTATTAGGGACAATTTAGTAATGCATTGGCCATGCCTCCTTTCAATTGAAGGGCCTACCAATTTTGGATCTTGATTACATGTTCCCTCTCCTACCATTACCTCTAAAGGGATCAGGATGCCTCAGATCTGGACTCCCCTTTATGGTTTAGGTGGGGAGGCCTGAGAACCCTCCCCCCCCCCCACTCTTGCAGCCATGGTCACCATCAATCCTTCCACCTCCAAAAATCACCGAGATCCATAACCCACTCCTTTTCAAGGGAGACATAGTGTCCCACAAGGTCAAGAGGTTGTTGGAGGAGGAGAACCAAAATTCAACAAGAACATCATGTCACTTACAAGAATTGAACCTGGGTGGGGAGGGAAACAATCATTCCTTCTAATAACTCAAGCTACATCCAATGGACTTCAAACGTTAATTGATCTTTACAATAATTATCATTAAATTTGAACATTTTTCCTATATTAGACAAAAATACAGATATAATTTACTTAGAAACATGATTTGGATTGTTTCAAAAAAAAATTTATTAGGTTTCTTAATCCTATCTCATGAGTATCCAACTTATGCCCTTTTTTCCACCCTTTTTAATAGTATATAAAAACATGACCATATGCTTTCAATTAGTTTTTTCTCTCTTCCCTTATTTCATATAGTAATCCATTCTATAAACTTATTAGTATAATATTTAACCTTTTAGATTCTAAGAATTGAATTTCCTCTAACACCTATTTTAATATATATATATATATATATA
>LPNX010845711.1:647955-695753 GCA_001517045.1 Pseudotsuga menziesii
GTGATTTCGCTCATCCTGTAAGTTTTTGACCAGAATTCAAAGATTTTTTTAATCTAAATTTTGTGTTGTTCCAAACATGTTTTTGAATGCATAAATGGATTCAGTGCCCTCAAATACCCCATGACACCAAGATTAAGAAGGATTAAACATTGTTCATTGAGATCTTAATTTTTTTTACCGGATTTCATCAAAATCGTGTCAAAAAATACTGTTAAGGATGGGTGAACTCGTAGAACGTTTAGCCTATGTGTTAATTAATGTATGAGACCCCTTTATTTATAGGACAAGGGACCCCCTCTATATGGAGGTGTATAGATCCTAACTCCTTCTAGAGCCAAATCTATGATCTTTGAAGAGGAAACACAATTTCTTGATTGTTAGACGCATATGTTCATATAAGACATATACTCTTAGTTGTCTATCTTTCCTTTTTGATTGAATCATATTCAATTTGATTTTGGTTCTTCAAATGCTAGAGAAAAACATCGTCCAAAGAACTTTGAGCTAGACAGAATGGGAAAAAGGAAGGGAACAAAACTTTATGTGAAAAGAAGGGATCAAATGAAGACTATAACAATGCCACATCCAAATTGTCAAATTAGGGATAATACATGTCTCGTATTGTTAGTTTGAGAACACTATGATGCCTTCTCTAAAATGGTGTCCCTCTTTATATACCACCACTAAACAACTCAATAACTATTAGAAGAAACTTAGAGCCAAAATATCAAACAAAATTATATATGTTCACTCAATCACCTTAATAATTATGGTAGGAAAATGGGGTAAAATAATTATGGCAAGAAAATGGCGTAAAAATCAATAACCTTGTTTTTGGAAACTTTACTTCTAAAACTTTTAATAAGTATTGTTTGTATTTCTTTCACTATTACTTCTTTTCTTTTCTTATTTTTCGAAGAAAACATCGTAAGGAGATCCAAGGGATGTTTCTTCACATTTATGGATAACAACTTTTGTAAACTTGTTGACATAGACTAATGCACCTAAGTCGAAGGGATTGAATCCAAACACCTATTTACACATACCTAACTAAATGGTCAACACCATTTGCAAAAATAAGTTGAGACAAACTCTTGAGCTTATCTCATGGAAATTATAATTATTCATGTTGAGATCTCTGTTATCTAATTAATCCACATTAAAATAATATTTGAAAATAAATATATTTGGTGTTCATAATACTTTTGTGATCCATGCCCATTATTTCTCCAATCTCTACTTATTTGATATGTTGGATTTCTACATCATATTTAGAATGGTTCTTTGATCCCCTTCAACCATCATGTTCTTATAATAATCTTAATTTCAAACATTCTTTAAATGTCTATGTGTAAATGTTTAACTTATGTGTGATTGTTTATGAATGATCTAATGTAGTAGATCACAAAGAATTTTCCATTTTGTTATTTTAGAACTCCTCTTATCCCAACATGCCTTTGTTTATTACTACATCATAAATCTTTAATACATTACAATTCTAGTAGAGTTATCAACGAAATTACAATCCAAGTTGTTACCAAAACAATGTATTTTCAAATTTCTCATTTTTTACACTTTTTATGATTTGGGTGGGAATATAGATAACAATAAGAGTGGTAAAGCCTAAAATACTTTCTTGTCCTTAAGAAACACATTTGCATAATCTATAACACCTACTAAAACATCCAATACAATGTCCATTATTTGTTTCCTTAAATAAGGACACATTTTTGGACTCATCTCATGAGGTTTTTATGGACTAAGCTAGGGATGTTTATGTGGACTCAATTAAGGGTGATTTGGTGAACTTAATTAAGTACATTTATATAGACTCTATTATGTTCTGAGTTGCGACAAAGAAAAAATGACACAAAAACATAAATGAGAAATGATTATTCATTATCTAAATATTTATTATTTACTATAAAATATTAATAAAAAGATTTTTCTGATTTGTCATTAACAACACCACAATTACATTTGGGATTGAAGGGATGTAGTTTCAAATAACAAATCACCTCTGTTTTGGAAAACACGAAAAATATTAAAGTGTTGTTTTCTAATGTTGCTATAAATTTGTCTCTTTGCTTCTTTGTGCAATCATCTTATCACACCGGTACTCTTGTTGTTATGCTCACTGAATGCATGTTGTTACCGGTACTAGCAGATGCAACCTGGAACATCTCTTTTTGTTTTAATTCATGTGCACTAACAGACACAACTAGAAACTTCTCTTTGTGCCACTTCATGTACCCAATATGCTACAAGGGATCGTTACGGTACTAACATATGCAACAAAGTGTTATATTTGAACTGCCCAACCACTTACTGAATGGATTTTGTGAACCACCAACCTTGCACTTACTGAATGGATGTTGTGTATTATTGGATTGAATATGAATCAAATAATATAATATTACAAACAAAATGCAAGGCACAATATTTAGTGTAGATTATTCCTGTGAAAATCTAAATTTTATTAATGAATTAACAGTTAAAAAATGCAATCTACATAGTAATACAAAGTTATTAGAATGGTTATAACTCATTTCTAAGAAGATATGTGACAAATGCACTCATTTGCAAAAGCATTTAATAAGATGTTGAAACTACATTTTATAATTATACTAAAAACCCTAACCTTACATGATTAAGGATGTATATGAATGTTAAGCTAGATGAATCTAATTTTCCCAAAAGAGAAAGCTTTTCCAAGATCATAAATATTCACTCCTTACTTTGTTTTGGGTCGTATTTATCTTATTGAAAATAAAATTAGAAACTAAGTCCACTCCCTAATCTGAGACACAAATGTCTCAAAAAATTCATAGAAGGCATAGAAAGATGCATTGAAAAATCATAAACCACAAACTATTAGTATCAAGATTGTTTTTGACATGGCCCTAGATATTCATCTAAGACATGTTTAAGCATTGAAATTTTGATAGTAGATATGTCCTAAGTCCTATGTCGTTGATATACTAATCGCTAATACAAGAACTTCAAAGTGATCAATAATCAACTATATCGACAACCCTTGAAAACAATATTGATCTAAGTTGTCAATTACGAGAAGTGCTAATATTATAATATAATCAAGGGGTTGACATAGGCTAAGGGTTGGCCACATAGTCAATCAAACAACAATAACATTTGAGTGAATATTGTCAATAAGTCCCTATTCCTAGCTAGGTAATATGTCAAAAATCAATAGCCTAAGAAAATGAGCCAAATGGTTCTTAATATTTTACGACGATCAATATCCATCCTGCTGCAACTTATTTAATGTTGTGACAGCAACATTGTGGGTCATTGGATCTGAAGCTGCTTGATATCCAACTACCTTTGCTGCTACCACATCATTAAATGAGCTACAACAGGATATATAATTTTCTCCATATTTTACAATTGGCCATGGGAAAAAGTCATCAATAGAGAAAGAGTTTAATAAGTAAAAAAAACTTATCATAACCATATTTTTATCATACTCTTAAAAAGAGAAAACCATTTAATGTAAGTATTTGAGGTCCTTTGAAAGTAAGGTGGGCCTACTTAGGGTGGGCCTCATGCTATGCATATTTTATTTTGTTTGCTTGAATGTCTCTAACTTGTGGGACTAGCATTTGGACAAAGAAACCATGACCTAGGGGCATCTAAGTCATCAAAATCACCCGGGGATTGCCCTTGGATGGAACACACCAACCTTTATCATGGCTATAATTTTAGGGTGTCTCCTCCCACAACCATTGAGTTTCGAACCATGGGCCGCCTGATAAATAGAACCTCTCGAATACCAACCACGCTAGTGGGACTTGACCTCATGCCATGTAGAGTTCTATAAATAAAGGTAAAGGAAAAAATGTACATGAAGGGATATCGGGTAAGTGTTTACACTCCAATCCCTATGAACATTATTACTCAAATGAGTAGTTCTATTTTTGTATATCCTTCTTGTATGAGTTCAAGTTCAAAATCACCCATTGCGAAATTGAATGTAATTCTTCCCATTTGTAATGCATGTTGGGGTTAGGAAATTAGGGATTCATATTTTGTAGTATTGTTTGTATGTGAAAACTTCAATGTATAGATAAGAGGGTGCAATACAATATTCTCAAGTAACCTCAGGGAAACCCTTATTCCATCTCTTATCCTAGATTGGGTTCTATCAAAAAATAAATGCCGTATTGGAGGAGATCAAAGGAATACCCCATTGATTTAAGATTCCAATACAATCACGAGAGTGGGATGGAGAGGCAAAAGTGGGGCAATGGCCTCATAACTCACTGAAATGGAAATCCATTAGATATCAATGTGAATTTTTTCAATTTGGTATGATGTTTGAGTAGTTGAAATAGAGGATTAGGTGATTTCACTCAACTAGTGTAAATTTAAAGTGGTGGCCACCATGGACATGTCTCTTTGTTTCTTAATACAACTTGTGATTTCCTTGGGAGTTATTGTCATTGCGTGCTCCTCCCCTGCAATGGAGGGATATTTAGGCTTAACTTCATCAAACTCTATGGATGGTATTGATATTTCACCGTCTTCCACTAAGATAGTAGGGGTATGGGGGCATACCTCATTTTATTCCATAAGGTTCTGCAGGAACAACCCCTCCATGTCATACAAATTGTGATATATCATAGTCTATACACAAGATATATCATTAATAAGGTCATGCAAGGAATTTCTTTTCACATGAGGGGAATACCTTTCTTCAATTGGAATTAGAATCATAGTATTTTGGTGAGGTACAACCAAGTATATATTGCCTTTACTCATAAACCACTAAGGTTATATGTTTTTTTTCTCTCTCTAAGATAAGACCATATGTTGGAAACACGTCCACCACCATAAATAATACAACAACATTAAAGAGTTGTGGTGAAGGGTACAATCATGCACAAATGCCCTTGATTTCTCATAATGTCATCACTCTATGAGAACCGAAGTTGTAAACCTTTTGAACTTCTCGATAGTACTAAGTACACATTATATCTTCAATGTCTTCATAGTATCCATAGGCATAATGTTATTTACTAGAGAACATACAATTACAAAGAAGGAAACCATCTAAATCTAGAGTAATATAGTTTGGAGGAACCTTGTATTCAATACTAGGAGGCCTAGTGAGTATCTCTAGGTTTCCCACAAGTGGAGGGACTAAGGGACTATAGAAAACACATGTCCAATTACTAATATTTCTCCTCCTATAGCCTTTTAAATATTCTACAATTACTCTAGGATTCCCAACTCATCCAAATTATGTATATTAATGTGGTGATTGGCTAAATAATTTACCATATTGTTGGGCACCTACATTAGGATCTTCTTAATAAGACAAGAGTATTGTCTTTGAAAAGTTAGTCGATAAGAAGCAATCAAAATGTGTTTTAGTAATTATGCATAATTAATATACTTTAAGGTTTTCCTTAAACATTTTATGGCATTTGAACCATTTTCTTCAAAGGCACACTATGGTGCCATTGTTTGGAGATTTAATAACATTTCAAGGATTTATAGGTTGCTTCTCCTTTTTGGATTATAGCTAACTTTAATTCCATGATGTTCTTTGTTTCTTGAGGCTCTTTAGGGAACATCATAGTTGATGCATTAGCTCTCAGGCTAAGTAAGACCATAACAAAACACTCTAGCTCATAAAGAAATTTAATAAGTGTCCTAGGATCATAACCAACAAAGCATAATGACTGTAACTGTCGAAAGAGAAGATGACATTTCTTCATATCCTAATGTCAAGTGAAATGATGTCAACATAGAATTTAATGACATCGTAATATAGTAAAATTTAATTTGTGTTGTGGATAAACAACTACTAACACAAGTTAAATTTTGTTTGTGTTAGTTAGGTCTAAACATTTTTGGAAGTTTTATCGTAACTGTGTTAAGCGCAAATTTTAAACATGTTGTGTTTTCATTTATCCTTTATATTTATAGCTAGACCTTTAATTAAATTTTTATTTATTTTACGAAATTTGGAGCTGTTACACGTGGTATCACAGCGAGGTTCCAAACACTAGACCTGATTGGCTCACTCGCATGCAAACAAGAAACAAAATATATTGATCATGTTTTAAACCATTTTTGTACAGAAATATAAAATTGTATTTTGCAGGAAATGGAAGGAGTTGAAGCATCTGCTGAAAATGGATCCCATCACAATAATCCAGACAACATTTATGTGGAATTAAATAATCAACCCTCAGAGTTACTTCAAACAGTGAAAGAATTAAAGGATGAACTACACACTCTAAAAGTAGATAATGAAATAATTCCAGAACTAAATCAGATTTTACTAGAAAAAATACACATCAGAGGTAAAGATAAAAGAAATGCGTATGAAACTGATTTAGGAACAGTATCATACAAACACAAGGGTAAAAAATTAAAATTTTCTGATAGTGAAACTTCTTCAGGATTTAAAGTAAGGTCGCATAAAGGAAGGTATAAATACACAAGTGAAAGTAGTGAAAGCGACCATAGTCCTAGAAAAAGGAAGTATAGACCTTATGAACAAATCTTAGGAGAATTTAAAAAAAAAAAACCTCCATGTTTAACGGGGAAGTAGAAAAGGGTGAAGAAGCCGAGGCTTGGTTATCGGGGATGAAAAAGTACTTCCAGATTTATAACTACTCCGATGGACTGAAAGCTCGGATGGCTATCTACAACCTAACCAGAAAAGCTGACATTTGGTGGAAGGACATAAAAAGAGTCAAAAACCTCAAAGAAAAGTATTTAACCTGGAGAGTCTTTAAAAAGTAATTTAAAAGCAAATTTTTATCTAAACATTATTATGAAGAAAGAGCTAAAGAGTTTTATGAACTGAAACTAGGTTCAATGTCAATGAAAGAGTTAAGTAGAAAACTTCTAAGTTTACTAAGATATGTACCATATATAATTGATGAAAAGCCTAAAATACAAAGGTTTCTAAGTTGTTTGCCTACTACCTTCAAGGAAAGAATTGAATTTGATAAACCAAAGACCCTTGAAGAGGCAATGAGGAAAGTCAACTTCTATTACGAATAGAGTAAGAAGAGAGAAAGAATACCTAATTGGAATAATGAGAGAACAAGTAACTTTGATCAGAAAAGAAAAAGCTTCAAGCCTAATAAAAGTTTTGGATATAGTTCTCGGAATTTTTCTAAATATAATTATCAACGAACAGATTTTAAAAGTAAAACACAGCAAAATATTAGAGCACCAAAAGGAAATAGTTGGAGATGTATCAAATGAAATGCTAGAATAAATGCATCCTTGGAAAATCGACAGGTTGGTCATCAAACCTCCATGGTGGAAGTACAAGGTATGATACAAAACCAATATGTTTCTATTATGATTGACCCAGGTGCTAGTTGAATTTATGTGTCACCTAACACAGTGTAAAATGTAATTTATCTTTGAAAAAGTTTGAAAAATCTTGGCTGGTCCAATTAGCTACAGGGACTAAAAGGAAAGTGGTTAATTATGTTGAAAACCATGAAATGTTTATGAGTCAGTTCAAAACTCAAGTAAAGTTAAATGTATTACCGTTAGGATATTATGATGTCCTAATAGGTATGGATTGGATGGAAAGACCTCAAGTAATTTTAAACTATTTTCAGGAAACATTTACTTGTTTAAGTGATAAAGGAGAAATAATTACAATCAAAGGGATACCTAAGAAAGTTTTTGTTAGAAAAATCTTAGCATTACAAATGAAAAAGGATGTAAGGAAAGGTTGTAAAGTCTTTGTTGCACATATAATAAATAACGAACATATGGATAAAGAAGATAAGCTAAAATTTGATGATATTCCAATCCGAAAATATTTCTCAGATGTTTTCCCAGAAGAAATTCCAGGATTACCTCCAAAGAGAGATCTGGATTTTATGATTGAATTAGTACCAGGAGAGCTGTACCTAATTCAAAGGCTCCTTTTCAAATGAACATTTTAGAGCTTAGCGAATTAAAATTACAATTACAAGGACTGATAGAAAAAAATTATGTAAGACCAAGTGTATCCCCTTGGGGAGCACCTGCCTTATTCGTTAAAAATAAAGACGGTACATTACATCTATGTATAAACTACCGTCAACTGAACAAAATGACAATTAAAAATAGATATCATCTTCCCCGCATCAATGATCTGTTTGATCATATACACGGAGCGACGATATTTTCAAAAATAGACTTGAGATCTGGATATCATCAAGTTAGAATTAAAGACAACGATATTTTTAAGACTGATTTCAAAACTAGATACAGGCACTATGAGTTTGTCATTATGCCCTTTGGGCTAAAAAACGCTCCAGCAACTTTTATGTGTTTAATGAACAGTGTATTAAGTAAATACTTACATAAAGTTTTATTCGTCTTCATAGATGACATATTAGTTTATTCGAAAATGAAAGAAGAACATGACGAACACTTGCAAATAATACTACAGGTTCTAAGAGAACATAAACTGTATGCTAAATTCAGTAAATACGAATTTTATAAAGATAAGATATAGTATCTATGGCACGTGAGATCCGAGGAAGGGATATCAGTAGACCCCGATAAAATAAAATCAATAATTGATTGGCATGTTCCCAAATATGTAACAGATGTACGATCATTCTTGGGAATTAATGGTTATTACCGGAAATTCATCGAAGGATTCTCGAAGATCGTGAATCACATAACATCTTTGCAGAAAAAGGGAAAAAGATTCGTGTGGGATCAAAAGTGTGAAGAAAGTTTAATAAATTAAAAGAATTGTTAATTATTGCACCTATACTAAAAATAGCAGATCTAGACAAAGATTTTGTTGTTTGTACCGATGCATGCAATGTAGGTTTGGGTGGAGTATTAACACAAGAAGGTCACGTAATTTCTTATGAATCAAGGAAGCTAAAAACACATGAAAAGAATTATGCAACTTATGACTTAGAGCTAGCTGCCATAATTCATGCTCTAAAAATGTGGTGCCATCATCTAATTGGTAAAATATTTTTGTTAATGTCTGATAACATAAGTTTGAAGTATTTGTTTGATCAACAAAATCTGAATGCAAGGCAAGCTAGATGGTTAGCTTTCCTTATTGAATATGATTTTGAAATCAAACACATCAAAAAGGAAAGGAAAATAAAGTGGTTGATGCCTTAAGCAGAAATGCAATAACAAATTGTATAGCTGCCATTAGTAGTTATAAAACAGAATTAGATGATAAGTTGGAAGAAGGGATAAAACTGGACAAGGAACACCAAAATCTAAGAGAAAACGTAACTCAGAATGAATCTGAAAATGTAAAAACATATTACGGTTTAAATGAAAAAGGCTTAATGTTGTATAAAAATAAACATTATGTGCCTAACATACAAGAAATTAAATTGTTGATTTTAAATGAAGTACATAAAAGTCTTTATCTCGGACATCTGGGGAATCAAAAGATGGTAAAAATGTTGAGAAAAGAGTATTTTTGACCTAATATGAAGAATGAAGTTGCTAAATATATAGCTACGTGTATATAATGTCAACAAGTTAAAGTTGAGAATCAACACCCATCAAGTCTTTTGCAACCCTTACCAATTCCAAATTCGAAATGGATAGTCATCAGTCTTGATTTTATAACTGGTTTGCCTAAAAATCATAAACAAAATTATTCAATAATGGTAGTAGTATAAAAACTAAGAAAGAAAGCACACTTTATACCTGTTAAAACAACCCATAAGGCTACTAACATTGCTGACATCTTTATGAAGGAAATTTTTAGGTTGCACAAAATTCCGAAGGTAATCATTTCTGACATAGATCCTAAGTTTACTAGTAATTTTTGGAAGTCATTGTTTAAAGAACTAGATACTAAATTGAATTTCAGTACTGCTTATCATCCGCAAATGGATGGATAAACATAAAGAGTCAATCAAGTACTAGAAAACATGTTACGAATGTATGCTAGAGCCTATTCCAAGAAATGGGAATATTATTTGCACTTAGTTGAATTTGCGTATAATAATCATTATCAACCTTCAACTAAACTTAGTCCTTTTGAAATATTATATGGTAGGAAATGTAATACTCCCATTACATGGAGTAATCCAGTTGACAGATTGATGTTAGGACCTGACTTGTTAAAAGAACTGGAACTAACCATGAAACAGGTACAAAGCAACTTGAAAATTGCTCAGGACAGAAAAAAGAGTCATGCAGACCTTAAAAGAACTCAGAAAGAATTCCAAGTAGGTGAGCATGTATTTGTTAAGGTAAAACCTTGAAAGAGCTCCTTTAAGTTGGGGAGTTGTGCTAAATTAGTGACCCAGGTATTGTGGACCATTTGAAATATTGGCAAGAGTTGGGCCAGTGGCATATTAGTTAGTTTTACCACCTAATCTAAGAATACCTAATGTCTTTCATATTTCCATATTGAAAAAGTATGTGCACAATGCTACTCATGTGATCGACTGGAATGTTATTCAGGTAGAATCCGAAGGAGATTTTCAGGTGGAACCAGACTGTATTCTCGACAAGAGGGAAATTTTTCTCCGAAATCGCACCATTGGCAAGGTAAAGGTGCAATGGAAACATCTCAGTCCAGATGAAGCAACTTAGGAATTGGAGAGCCATATGCGGGAGGCATATCTAGCTCTGTTCTAGGAAGACTTAGAATAAACTTAAGTAACATCGAGGACGATGTTGAACTTAGGGGAGGGTGTTTGTAACCCACCTAGAACTAAAAAATAAATATTTTTATTTACTTGAGAAAACATTATGTTAAAATTATTGTAAAGTTTTTATGACCAAGTTGGTCAAGGATGATTGTAATTGAATATTTATTTATTTAAATAATTAAATAGAAGAGACACATATCCAAAGGATCCTATTGAATGAGTGTTCACTGAACCAATAGGAGGAATGAGCAGCTATAGAAGGTTGGTTGACAAGAGGCAGCACCAGCATTTCACTTTCTAGCTGTTGCAGGAAGCAAATTTCCTAAAATTGTGGTCATGTTCCCTGAGAGGGGGAACTAAGCAAGTGGCTCGTTTATTTTCAAAACTGACCCAAAGACCTAGGAAATCTTATAAATACCATCAAATTGAGTAGGAGGCTCACTACATTCCATTCCAAGAGAATGAACCTTGTGACTGCTGCAAACTGAAAAGTCAGGAACACAAGGAATTCGATGAGGGGATAGTTAAACTGGAATTGTTGAGTTAAGTCTGCTACTGAGTGCTAAATTTCAGAAAATTTTGTGTGTATTGTTACACAGTCTCTTCGTCCTAGTGGTTCAATGAATAGGCTCAGGGGTCCTAAGCAAGTAATCTTGGCTGCTTCAGGAGACTGTTGGGTGGAACAGTCTCCTTTAGGTGTTTGTCCCCCTTCTGCAATTTATCCAGGATCTAAACTATTTGTTATTTATTTGCATTTTAAATTCTATATCTGTATTTTGCTTATAAAAGTGTGTAGCATCCACAGGAGTTAATGATAATTGTTTCCATATTATATTTTCTCTATAGAAGAAAAGTTGCAGTTACTTTCTAATTAGTTTTCTGGTATTCATTGCTCTAATGGGCTTAAGATTGAATATTTATAGTACTAGGTTATAATACTAATTTTTGGTTAACTGTTACATCACAATACCTTCTTGGATTACTGGCATCACTCCTAAAAACAAAGTAACTTTTATTTCTTTAAACTAACATATTTTTATCTAGGATCATACAGTATATGTAATAGTAAAATTTACCAGCCCCCTATCAGAGTTTAAAGGATATATCCTTCTACTAATACACATAGATGCTCAAGTTCTATTTAAAAACCAGCTTTATGATTACAGTAAACAGGTTTTAAACCTTCACCTAGGATAAACTAGAGTTTAAGAATCCATTCAAAAATTTCTACATAATATTGTATCAACTCTACAAGAGTTATAGCCAAGAAATATATATATGTATATAATTAACCCTAGTAAAATGTTAAGATTTAACAAACTAATATAAGAATATTTGTGGCAGTTAAAAATACACTCATAGTAATAGTATAGCCGAAAGGTTTTCCTTAGCCTACAATTACAAACCTAGCCATACAAAGTTAATACACTATATTCAAGCTAGGCTTAATAGATAAAAGATAAATAACTAAAACTTTCACATGATTCCATGTTGAAGAAAATATGTTAAAAAATGTTCTTTAGTCCACAAGTCACTAGGTCAAATCCCGTCGAGCGTATCCAACCAAAATAGGAGTTTGAACCACTACAAAAAAATAAATGCGTATAAACATAGGTCGTAATCCATATTAACAATCTACCCATTGATTTATCCACCCATGTTTTTACTTAACCATAAATTTATTTTCAAGCCGATTGCACTTAGAGAAAATCAAACTCACACTTGTTTTAAACAGTAAAACCAAGAACTATGCTAGATCCATGATAGTGTGCAAAGAACAGGGACCTCGCGACCCTAGGTTACAAATTAAATTAAGGATAATAAAACCATTCTAAAGTCCCTGTCTATAAACATCCAACAGCTTCAACTTTTACAAATCCATATATAAATGATAAAATAACCTACAATAAAGCGATACATTGGCCTCTCGAATCTATCAATATAATTTTAAAGAAAAACACTACTGTAATAAACCTTGGAATTGCTAGAGTTTCCAAACGGCCTCTCGGCCTTTTAAGGTTTAATAAGAACAACAAAATAAAATTATGCAAACAAAACAACACATGTGTAAAGCCATCACGGGTCCCATTTAACCATTAAATCATTACATTAGCAGAGAGTCGTGAGTTCCTCAAACCCCAACGGTATGGGTTCTCCCAACTGTAAACCATTTTACTTACAAAGACTCTGCTAAAAATAAAAAAAGTTACTGCAAGATCCCTTCAACGACTCCACAGTCGAAGGGAGGAGTATTTGCAAAGGAAAACCACAGGATGCCTCTGGCCAAAACTTCAGAGAATTACCAGTGTCCATTAAAATAAAAACACGGTAATGGGACTCCAGTCCTAGAAATGCAGAGCCATAGAGCCACGAAGTCATCGAGATTCAAGCATGGAGCAAAGGTGTGGGTACAGGTCTTACCAGGAAGAGACCTTTCTTTCATGGAGATTAACCCTTACCCTATTGCAAAAAACCTAACCGAAAGCACCTGCAAAATGGCACAATAACCGGAGGTCAAATTCATATTTGAGAACAGCATACTTCTCAACTCAAAAGGAAAACGAATAGTAATTTACCTCGTTGTTTTCATCAATGGCAACAAATACCAAAGCAACCGACCGCGTAGAGAAAAACACCAAGGTTGGTGCTCTCATTTTGCATGGATATAGTGAACTAATAGAAGGAGAGTCCAAGAGCCTGTTAACAATGCTACAAGCATGCAAAACAATGCCCACACCAAGGCTGAGAGCCGAAGGAACTCGCATGAATCAGAGCATAACAATGCGACACAAAATCAAAAATTGAAGTGAGTTAAACCCTTAGGGCTTATGACACGACATATATTCATTCCAGCTGGAGGTCATAGGGCTATCACATGGTTTATTGAATGCCAAACGCTTGATAATTTAAAATCAACCCAAACTCTATTGTTCCAAAACCTGTCGATTTACACCTTGCCACCTTTGACCTCTTTTAATATCATCACTTGTTTATCTCTTGCTTGATTGCTTATGGTTAAGCTTGGAACTTAGAATTTTGATGATACCTTGTTTTATTATGCTTAGTTAGATTCTCCTTTGTATGCACAAACCCTCAGGAGTGGCCCTAGTAAGGCTCGAACCACCCTTAGAGCACCTGCAAATAGAATATACAGTCGATGCATTAGCTCTCAGGCTAAGTAAGACTGTAATGAAACACTCTAGCTCATAAAGAAATTTAACAAGCACCCTAGGATCATAATTGACAAAGCATAATGTCTGTAACTGTCGAAAGAGAAGATGGCATTTGTTCATATCCTAATGTCAACTGAAATGATATCAACATAGAATTTAATCACATTGTAATATAGTAAAATGTCATTTATGTGTTGTGGATAAACAACTACTAACACGAGTTAAAGGTTTTTTGTGTTGGTTAGGTCTAAGCACTTTTGGAAGTTTTATTGTAACTATGTTAAGCGCAAATTTAAAACATGTTATGTTTTCATTTATCCTTTATATTTACAGCTAGACCTTTAATTAAATTTTTTTTTATGAAATTTGGAGTTGTTATAGCAGAATAAGGTTAAGATTGATACACATCGATTGGATCTAAGTTTATCACTTCAACACACATTTAGATCCAAAAGTATTCTAGGTTTAACATAACAAAGACTGAATCGTATACAAGAACTGAAACAATTCCAGAGACAAACAAAATCAATGGGGAAAAGCATATCAATATTTCCATATCGAGTTTGTGGATTCGGTTCCCTGGATTAACATGCAGACAATGATTCTCCCCCCTACATGGACTCTCCAGATCTGTCTTTCAATCCAAAACAAACGCCTACAACGAGATCAAGTACTGGTCTGAGTTTCCCCATTTGATTGTGCTTTTCCTTGAAAAAATGGAAAAACTTTCTCCCCTCCACTCAACGATTGCAACCTTGTTATTTCTGAAGGTAATGGGGACCAAATCCTCATAACAAGGATTGAATCCATCTCTTGTTCATGGATAAGGGACAAGGCCAATAAAAAGGGTGAGATCACCCCCCCCCCCAAACTTGTTCCACGTTTATTTGTTTTTAAAAAATGAGGCTCAGATCTCTCTCTCTAATGAGGTCGCCACCCTCCTACTCCAACAACTCGAAAAAATAGAATACTCTTTTTAATTGGTATTTTAATTGAACTATATCAATTATATTATATTTGATCTCTTATAAGCCTTTATTAAATCCCTAGAAATCTAATAACTCAATATTCCTCCTTATTTAGCGAAATGATATCAAGAAGTAAATAAATCATAGTTGTGGGTTTACCTCAATAAACACTTACATACAATATTAAACAAATGCTCGTAATATTGGCCATTAGATCTCATTCTAAGTTTATTTTAGGGGTTTATCTAAAGCTTATAACCTAATTATTAGAGTTAGGAATATATATATATATATGTTGTTAAATAACTAGGTGAGTATCAACACTTCACCCTTCTTCCCATGCCCATGGTGTCATGACGACAACATGTCATCTTCAAATGGATTCTCATGTATTCATAACCATTGACCTCTGCCCCTAGTGGATTCATCCCCATTCATCTTTTCATCGTGTCAAGCTTTTAGCCTCCTAACTCTATCAATTGAATTCACAATTTTTAGGAAGTTAGAATTGATACTTACAATGTCGCATACTTACGTTTGTATTTCAGGTCGGGGTAGAAAAAGGATGTTACACCAAATAAGTTGGTTGAATGCAAACACTGGTCGAAATTGAGGGATGGCCAACTCGTTGATGCTAGAACATGTGGTGGTGGATAACGTTAGGAAGAAGAGGAGATGGTCGATTTGATTCTACATGGACCAATTTTTCAATTAAAGCTTTATCTTTAAATCTGGGCCCCTGCTATTTATTCTCCATATCACTATTTTTTCAAATTGTGATAGCTTACATTATATTATTATTACTAGAGAGATATATTTTAACCCCTGGCAGATGTAGCTAAGAAAAGAATAAAAAATAGCAGATAAAATGCTCTTGGATAGATTAATGGATTTATGCTTGATGCCTGGTTGAGGAACCAAGGGATGGGAGAAACTTAATAAGTTGGTTGAATACAAAATCTAGTCAAAATAGAGAGTTGGCCCAACCTGTGGATGCTAGAACCTGTGGTGATGGCTAAACATTAGGCAGGAGAGGACCTGGTTGAGCTAATTCTACATGGACCTTGTATAGAATCTAGATCATTATTGTTTAACCCTATCTATTATTGTTTAGGTATATGTGTTTAACCCTATCTACGTACATGACATGCCCTCGCAATCACTGCTATTCAGACCATGGAGACCTTGACAGATACTCTAGAAAGGTAATTTTTAAACTACTTGGTTAAACTGCTTTTGCTAATATTTTTTCCAACGACTGTGTTATGCCTATTCTCTATATAAAGCACCTTGTTCATTCTTTATTCCATATAGCCTTACCATATGTCATTAGTGTGATACTAGTATTCATGTATGAATTAATTCCATATATGGTAGTCATAAACCCAATTTATGTATTTGAATATGATGTTATAGATACTGCGTGTATTGGAATACAAGGTTACTTTTATCATATGTTGTAGCTAAGAGAAACTAGTTGGCTACCCACACTAAGAATTATAGGTTTTTACCGCGTAAATTTTACAAACAATTTTATTTTTTATTCCAAAAAAAAATCAAATGTGGTTTTCATGATTATCAAGTTTCTCTTTCCTTCTAAGTCAATCGAATCAGTAACATTTGAAACAATGTTCTACTACTAACCAGATGCTAACAACATCAAATACCCATCTCCAATTGTATCTTCATAGATGCAACCAACTTAATGCGTCGAGGAAACTATGTACTTGGATGATGTAGCAGTCATGGAAATTCTTTCACATGCATTGCACAAAATTATTTCATGCTTTGGTATATCTAGTTAAATAGTATCAACCATAGTAGCATTTATTTTCTATACCAAAAAAATATCGGAAGGGATGGAAATACAATTCATTTAGTTAAACTACTTGGCTAAACTACTTGAAAATTTTGACTGTAAACCCGAAACAATTGTGATGGAAATTACGAGTTATTCTTTAAAAAGCAAAAACTATATGGAGATGAAACTCGGACCATAATATTTTCTCTATGGCTACATATTGTGCATTTGTTTGTTTCCTTTTAAATATAATTATTATCAAGCAAAATGAAAACATAGCAAAAATTATTACTCAAGAATAATTACAGAGGAATTATTCATATAGCAAAAATTATTGCACAAGAATTATTACAACATTTTCAATAAACAACAAAATGCAAATATAGAAAAAATTATTACACGGGAATTATTACAAAGAGGAATTAACAACATTACTCATACCTGTAATTTGTACAGACCAGATCCTAAACTCTGTCTCTGTGCCAAACCGAACTCTGTCTCTGTCGGACTCTGTGGAGCAACCCAAACTCAATACAACCTGCATATGCAACTATAGTCTTTTAAAACAACATTGGATGCATGCCATGTGACAAATGGAAAACTACACGCGCATACAAATATCCACCTCTTAGCCATGCAAGGTTCATCGACTTATTTCAACAAATGACAGGGTTCTCAGAGTAGTTCATCGACTACAGAGAAGATGTCAAAGTTGTCAGAAATGATACACTCAACAAAGTGCAGGGAAAACAAAAAGGTATTTTGACAATAAGAGGGCTGCGTACAAAAACATTAGGGATATTGGTAAAAATGGCTAAAATCATATAATAAAAATCTGCAAATAACAGTGCACGAAAATCAAAGCCTGAACGAAAACATAATTCCCTGCTAGGCAGGGAATACTAAAACTTATATATGCATACTGTGTCCAATTTTCAGTTGGCATTGGCACAATAACAAATAATAAGGCATAATTGATGGCTATAAAATTTGTGTTGTCGCTAGCTTTATCTAAAGGTATACAACATATCCAATTTTTTGGGGATTCACAATTGGTGACTGAGTGGATGATCCTGAGAAAAGCTCCTAAAAACATTTCCCTCAAGCCTCTATATGAAGATATCCTTCAACTTGTTTGTGCTTTCCAAGACTCCACTTTCAAACTTATCTACAGGGAGCGCAATGAGTTATCCAAAGGATTATTACTACTTGATGAAGGATCTTGGAAAGTTTGGGAGAAATCAAACGACAACCTACTGGAAATTGACCTTAGGCCCTACCATGGGTTATAATATGGCTTATGAGTTTTAGTCCTTCTTGTTTTATCATTGATTAGACATATGTTTTGAGTGTGCCTCTCTATATAGTTGCTTTGATGTTGCGAACTTAATAGTGGCTATTTTGTTAAAGTTTTGGAAGGATTTCTTAACAACAATTTTCTCAAGGTGTAGGTTGTATCGATATGGGTATATAATGATCATCTTTTTGTCTAATAATGTTGAATGCCATCTTAAGAAGTATGGTCATATAACCAAATGAACAATGTAACTCAGTTTATAAAATAAATTGAATTACAAATCATTGGGAAAAATGATGATAATATCAATACGAAGTATGATCATATAACCAAATAAAAAATAAAATTCAATTTATGAAATAAAATGTACAACGAACTTTTAATCACTGAATAAAAATGATAATATCAAATACGATAGTAAAAAAAAAACTTAAAAGATATTCAAGATCACCGCCACTCGTACCACCAAAAAAAAGTCGAATAAAATTGTACTAAAGTTTTAAAAAAATATACTACCACATCCACTTAAAAGATCTTCAAGATCACGGCCACTCGTACCAAAAAGACGTTGAATAAAATTGTGCTAAAGTTAAAAGTTAAAAAAGAATACTACCACATCCACTTAAAAGATCTTCAAGATCACCGCCACTCGTACCAAAAAGAAGTTGAATAAAATTGTACTAAAGTTAAAAGTTATAATGTGTAGAAAGTTTATTGGAATGTACATCCAAGAACAACTACATAAAAGATGAATCTTTCACATCAACATATAATATTAATATTTAAAAATATATATATTTTTAAAACTTTATCATAATAATATCAAAGTAAAAAGAGATGATGTAAACATGGAGTTTTATGATGCTTTCATGATGTAAACATGGAGTTTTATGATGCTTTTCTGAAATTGAATTTCAAGAAATGTTTTATAATAGATACAAAAGTAAATAAAAATATAATCTGTTTTTATAAATAAAATAAATTGAAATAATCTCAAAAATTTTATGTATTAATAAATTTTATATCCAGACAATGTAACTATGCTACTAAATATATATAACATTGAAAAAAAAGTGTAGAATCTTCACATCAACTTTATCCTTTAGTATCCTTAATATTTGTGGAAATACTTCATCAACATTCTCCAATGCTTTCTAATTAGTGAAACTGTTATGGAGGGGTGTGTAGGGATAATGACAAAAGTAAATCATGAATATGACATCTTTATTGTCTTCAGAATAATTCATTTGTGGTGTAGACATATAAAATAAACCCGTCACCGGAAATGGAATTCATGGTCAAAATAACATTCTGTCAAGTCAAGTCGGTGACATAAGTTGCTTTTAATTGCTATCTAATGTTAAGCACTTACATATTATTTATAATATTATGAGTGGTAATGATGGTGGTGGTTAGCCTCTACTCAAATTAATTTCAGTCTATTTGATCTTAAGATGGAATAAAAGAATAATTTGTTTTGTTGTAAAGTTTAATTTTCGAAAAGCTTAAAAAGAAGAGTTCATAAATCATTATAGTTTTGAGAAGGAGGTATGTATTGAATCAAATATTATGAAACTAGGAACTGGGATCTGATTTGGACGTGTCCAGTGCACTCTAATAACAAGTGTTTTTCATGGCAATTATTTTCATCCATGATGTTGTAGGAATTGTCCAACGTTTAGAGTTCGATCTTATATTGGTTATATTAATTTTCTTCTTTGAACTTGTTAAGATAGAGATAAGTTTCATATTCTAGATTAAGGTTAATAACCCCTTTATAGTACTTTAATTTTATTCTAGCCTTGAAGTATTTCTCGTGCATATCTTTTTTATAAACTTCAATATAAAAATATTTTTAATGTTATTGATGTTTTGCAAAGTGATATGTTAGTCAATTCACAAATGGTTTAACCAAGCAAATGATATCTTTATACTATCATCTCTTAAGCCACATGTGGTTTTGGCTTGATTTTGAAGCAATTTTAAGAAGTCTGTACTCTCATATATATATATATATATATATATATATATATATAACAAGAGTCATGTGTAGCTTAGGCCCTTTTTTTCAATTAAAAAAAATAAAAATAAATTAATAAAAATTATTATTTATATTGTTTTATATACCTATTAATATATATTAAAAGTTAATATTTAAATATTTTTAAAATTGTGAAATTGCATTTTAAATGTAATATTTTTTTGCAAACTTTTGAAGAGAATAATACAAAGTAAGTGAACCTAAATATATTTATTTTTGAAAAAATAATATAAATTAGATTATATATATATATATANACCAATACAATTTCTTATTATAAGAAATTCAAATTTAAATTTGAAACTTGAATGGTAAATAAAAATCAATTAAATCATAATTACAAATATTAATAAAACAACTTATATTATTTTATTAATATTAATCCATAATGTAAAACTCAAAGCATTTTGTAGAAGGAATATATATATATAAAAGAAATGAGAAATGTGATAAAATTTGTTTTTTACGTTATTATTATTTTTTTCAAATGAAAAAAGAAACCAGCTTCTTGTTATTCATAGAATCGAAGAAAGCTCATGGCTTAAATACATTTTGGTGGATTTGCGTCCAATAGCCGAAAAACAAAAACAAAAACACTAAACAATAAATCTAATTGAATATATACTACTAGCCAACAAGTATAACTAGCTATTGCTTACAAATCATTCTTCAACAACAAGATAACATAAAACTCCCGAAACATATTAGAAGGTCTACATATAAAAGAACCAAAACAATCAATTGAGCAACGTTATTTGCAATAAAAGAACTAAAAAGCAACATAAACTAAAGGATGCAAAGAGTAGAATTAGAGACCAAATTACCTCCCCTATATTACTCCACAAACAAAATACCTTCAGGACTGTCCAAAGCTCTTTTAGACAACTCATTAGCAATATGATTATGTTATCTGAAAATGTGACTAAAACACATAGAATTGAACTTTGAGGTAAGAGTTGCAGTCCTTTGGCACTGGTCATTGATCCAATAAAAGAACCTAAAAAGAGTAGATACCTTTTGCCAAATTTATGATGATAGAGGAATTTCCATATACCTATAAATCATCAATACCAATGCAGAAAGAAAAAAGTAGCAACTTGTCCATAATACCATGAGTTTTGCACGCGTCTTTGATCCAAAGCCACAGCCAATCCATAACTTAAATAACTATTCATGGCTCTTCCAAACGAACATTCCCCCACCACATTCACCACATTGGGCAGCTCCATGAAATACTCAACCACATTCAACATTGGAATGGGATGGTCCAACATCACTCTCTGCCTGCATGACATAGCTTTCTTGTGATATTCCCTATACAGAACCAAGATCCTACGGGAAACAACAAAAAATTTATGGGCTTTTATCTCCAAATATTCTTGCATTTCTAGTCCAAATACCTCAACATACAAATGATCGCACCATACAAATGATACCATTAATTGCACATAGAGTAGCGAGGTGCTCTACAACCTAGTATGAGAGAGATGTTGCAATGGTGTAAAATTACAACGTTAACAAAAATAAAATAAAAATAAAAAATAAATGAATGTTGGCTAATAAAATAAAAAAATAAAGTCGAATCTATAAAGCATAGAGAGGGCTCAAATTTCTTGATGTGTCAAAATTTTAAGATAAAAAATTTACACCTCAAAAAATTGGACCCATCTCAATTCTTGATAGATTCAGGTTTAGGATGGACCTATGATGGTGCAACTATGTTTCCTTCTAATTCAACTATGTCTTGAAGGCTCAATTGATATTATGGACAAAGGAGTAGCATGAGATACATGTAAAGGCCGTGGCTTCAAATACAATTAAAGGGAGCTAGCAATTGCTTTCACAACCCATATATATATATTCTTTCATATCATCGCCTCCATTAAGCCAGCTTATCCATAATGTGGTTTCTATCCATATGAGGTCGATGTATATACAATGTATTAGACCCAGACCTTGCGGATGAGTTCCATGGCATAATTAATGGAAGGCATTGGAGTATGTATGTAAAGAAAAGAAATTGAAGGTGATTTGACCAAACACTTACACTAACTTGTCAATTTCCATCTACCAAGATTAATCTTTGACAAGAAATCTATAACATAACCCCTTTTATGAAATTTTAATTTAAGTTGTGCACTTTAAAAAAAACGTCAAAAAAAATTAGCAATTTTAATGACAACCGATTTTTTAACGACATTTCTGCGAGCTCTTTTGTTAGAATTTGGTCGTTTTAAAACCAAGATCACTAGAATAAAGACAGCACAAAAACAATATGTGGAGCTCATTTTACCATTATGATTTTAGGCCATCCCCAACCATAGACAACATAATGTCACCCCCGAGCTCAAACATTCTAATAGAGATCAATGTAAATCCAAGTAGTAGTAGCATGGACCCCCGAGAAATAAGAGAGAAGTTATTCTATATTGGAAAACCCCAGAAAACACTCCTCCTAACTGCAGTAGCAAGCCTCCTTATGATGGAGAAATCTTGAGTGAGTGAGTGACAAATGAGGAGGGGCACCTCCTATTTATATTGATTTTCCAAGTGAATTTTTATCGGGCTGACCAAACAATCTTACTGGGACCGACTTCTTTTTGGGAAATACAAAGGCTGCATTTGATAAACATTTTCTTTGTGTGATTTCGCCCGAAGGTTTACATTGATCCTTCCAAGTGTTTTACCTGATCAATCACATTTATGTCTACTCCCATATTGAATAATAATAACTTCTGAAGTTGCATTATTTGCAGCACTCCCTCTCAACAATGAAGGCATTCTTAGGACATGGTATTCTGCCTTTATTCTTTCTTGGGTCAACCTATGAGGTGGTGCCTCACGTAGCTACTAATCCAACAATCCCTCTTATCCAGGGAAGCATTATCAATATTATCATATCAAAACACATATGGATTTCATATGTACATCATGGTTATCTCTAACCTCTCTATATCTTAAGGAAGGTCTTTGTCAAAACCCCAAAATTTCCAAAAAATTTTAAATTTTTTAAAATGCATATAATTTCAATAAATGCAGTCACTAATTGTTTGATTAGTTATTTGTTATCGAAATTAATTATTTGTTGGTTATGTTTAGCAGTAGAACAGTTCTTTTCAGTTTACTAATTTTGTTCTTTTTGTGACCATAAAATGAAACTGTCATGTAAAAACTGGGCTTACTAAGCTTCCAAGCTAATGCAGACAGTTTTTCCTGTTCTTACAGACTACAGGTAAGAAGCTTTGGGCACTGCTTAAAAAAGTTTTAAAGCATTTGATTATAGGATTGTCGCAAACAGTGAACTCAGTAAAGAAATAGATACTAAACATAATTCGAAGTATTCAAGGTATAATTACTTCACTATTCCTATTCTTTCAATTCTTAAGGGATAGAATTTAGTTCAACAGTAATGGTTGCAACCGTTTTCTTTCTAGTCACAGTATACTTCAGTCCTCAAAAGCTAAAAGAAATGTTTCACGTCTACCACAGTTGTCAAATGTATGATAAAATACTTTAATTAATTCTTTATAGGTAGAAAAGTAAGATCAAGTTCTATTTTTAGTTGTCCATCTCACTAAACTATGTCATGTCTGAAAAGAATATTACCTAGTGCTAAGGAGCTTATGTATCAAATTCTTCCTTCCAATTCTCTCAAGTTTAAGGGGATTTCAAACTCAATACATATTGCAGTCAAATAAATGAAGTTAGTATTAGAGGTTTAATTTCCTCTATATTATAACTGTTTGGAGAATGATAATCTATTTAAAGTTAGTAATATTATTCAAAATTCTCAAGAAAGTCTTTAAGCTTTTTAGAGACCGATCATACTTTCATACAACCTGCAAGTTCCATACTAAATCATTCAAGATAAGTGACTACCATAAATATAGATTTACTTATTATAGTTAGATTATGTAAATTTAGAACTTCCTTTTCATGACTTAATAATATCCTAGCTTTAATTATTATCAGATTGGCTTAAAGAACAATAGCCAAGTCCATAATAAATTGACTCATAGTATATGTCTTTATACTTAACAAGTCTAATTTACATTCTATCAATTTTTACCATAATGGCTTCCTTAACTCCTTTGCATGAACAAAAATATACTTGGTTAAATAATAATTCTACTTTGGTTGCTTAATTACTAGGGTATCAAGATAGATACTTGTATTAAGAGAATATCATTATTCCTCGTCTCTTAAGTTATACTCTATAAGACCCTTGTCATTATTATGAATATAACGTTCGATGATAGCATCGTAATATGGAAAGGAAATATGCAAAGGGTATAAGTTATAAAACAAAGGTGAAGATTATATTTTGTAATATAAATCATAAACATAATCATAAGGGTTGTATGGTTTCTCATGCCCTTGATGATTACTAACAAGATTTTGTTGTGACATAATAATGTAGGTTTCATACTACGTGCATATCGAATTAAGCGAAACTATGGATAAAATAAAATGATTGGAAATCATTTTTGGAATGCCTGGACTATACAAAAATACCTGCATCGTATAAAAATTACGTGCTAACGTGACCTTTTCTTATCCATGCATTGGATTGTTAAAAGGGCCGAGGTCAAACCCTAGTTCGACATTCTCCCGTCGCCTTCGGGCTTTCCTCTCTCTGCTGCAAATGATCCCAAGCACTGTCGTTACCCTCCTCTATGGTAGCCTCCCCAAATGCTATTTCTCCATGAATGTGCGTCCATTACCTGTAAAGAGGTGTTGTTGTTACTCTATCTGGTGCTTATGAGGGTGTTGATAAAGTTCTTAGGGTTTACTCCTTAGCCATTTCAATGTCTAAACCCTCGACTGTAAACGCCTTCCTCCTTCATGAGTGCTAAAGTATTGATTCTCGGGACAGCATCTGGATGTATGCTGTACTGTTAACTCTTTTCTCCCTTCTACAAACGGCTTTCCTACTTGCATTCGTGGTTGTTGCACCGTTCGATGGTGGTCACGCTTTACCAAAATTTTCTGGTAAGAGGACTGTCAGTCCTTAATTTATTCGTTGATTTGTTTTTAGTGTAAATAAAAATCATTTCTAAACAGATTTTAATTGAACTCTTCTTGTTACAGGTCGACTCCTTCCTCTGCTTGGCTGTGCGAGATTACAACAGCAATTCAAGGTTTACGGGTAAGCCTGGTTTTTAAGCATGGTCGTTACTATTTGCTTAGTCCATCTGGAACAAAATGGTTGCATTGTCAAGTCTGTCGCCCTTGGGGTTTCAGTTTACTTGCTACTTTCTTTTGTTGTTTTTCTAGTAGTTAATGAGGCTTTTGAGCTGCGTAAGGATGCTCTAGTTCAGGCCGTAACTGTATTTTAGTTCTGTTGTTAGAAACTTGGAGAAGTCGTGGCTTAAAGAAGTCTTTTAGACTCTTTGCTTGGCTTGACTATGTAAATGTTAAGTTAAAGAATAACTTGGAAAAAGGGGTTTGAAACCCTCGACTTTATATTTCTGCTAGTTTTTTTGTTGTACTTACAGGGTTTAAACCCTAACTTAATACATAAGTTGTTAAACAGTCCTTTCAGTTAGCTTATGCTTATTGTGCCTTGCTACAATTTATTTCTTGCTTTGCTTACTTGTATTATAATAATAATAATCTGTGAGCTCGGTCGTAAAAGAAAATTTACATGATCTTGGAAATTTATCCTGGGTTAATAATATATCTCTGTAAGTTATTTTAATTAAATTGTATTAAATAAATCGACTTGATAGGACGAGCATACTGTAGCTCTATTTGTTTAATTTATATTTATGGTGAAGTACTTGAGTAACTAACAATTACTCTCTTTTCAAGTACAAAAATTATGCTTGATCTTGTAATACTAAAATTGACTAGATTACCCATTATTACTGTTTCTGTACATAGTAATTTTAACTTACATACTTTGTTCATACCATACATATAGTAAAATGAATATTTTGTAAGCATAATACCTTATGTATTAGTAATATTATTCTTGTGATTATTGATACTTAGTTACTTTTATCTGAGAGAGTTGGAAATGTTATCATTTAGTTATTATCTTGCATTATAATAAGTTTGTGTTTTATTGCAGTAAATTAGATATCTGTTATGTACAGCCTTTTAATATAGAATTCAATTCCAGTTATTGTTTAAATTATAACCTGATACATTGTTTTATTAAATATAAAATAGAGCTCTGTTATAAATGTTATATTTATCAACTGTATTCTTTATTAGTTATAAACACAAGATAAATTATTATTTATCTACTGTGTTCTTACATTTTCTATATTCTATAATATCTCATTTAAAATAACCAGTTAACAAATATTAGATTTATTCATAATAGAACTAATATGATTACTGCACAGTTAGTATTTTACCCAGTTAATATTTTAAGAATTATAAACTACAGATACACATATTGTTTATAAATAACTAGATAAAACAAAATTTAATTGAATAACCTATGTACATATATATATGTTCTTTTGTATGAGAATCCTGCTAAGAACTGAAATACTTGTAGGATAATTCAAAAATCTAGCTATTCTGTCTTTCCAGCATATAGAAGTTAAATTCTTTAAAAACGGGAAGAAAAACATTGTAAGGTTTTAAAACCACAGGTATACCTAGTCTGACTTTTCTTTAGTACAACTATTATATTCTTCTATTTGTTCTTTACAAATAACAGAATTACTGAGAATGATATATTGTACGAGGAAAAAGTTTATCTATGAGCCTAAATAGCTGTTAGTAAAACAAATACTTTCTTCTGATGATAAGTAAAGAAACAATCTACTAGTCTACAATCTCATCGTGCTATCTTTATTATAATTTTTTACCCCTGTGCTGGAGTACGGTCTGGTAAACCCAGATGTGGAAAAACACAGTGAATCATTATTTTTCATCCACAGATTCTATTACTGATAACTAAAACACTCTCATCACTAAACCATTTAATAACTACTAACATAACATCCAACCATTCATAGTTACTAATACAAGACAGTTAAGTAATAGAACCTGCTTAAGCTTTGGACAACAAAAGCAATGGGAGGTTGTTCCTCCCTACCAACTCCTGGAGAGCGCTCAAACAACGACTCCTCAGGACCCCTGAGCTTGCTCTGGTCTCCGTGGCTGGAACTAGGTGCAGCAATAGTCAAATACCAGTCTTCAAGACTCAATATCAAATCTGAACTTATCAGCAAGTTCTCCCAGCTAACAAACTGTAATAACCCAAGTTACTGCAGCATTCTTCTCAAACAACTTCCTTACTATTTTTCCCTTTTTTCCCCAATGAAATTCCTGGATATCATTCACCTGAATTAATCCTCTCTGGAAAATATCTGAGCAGCCTCAGCTCTATTCATTGGGTACTTTTAAAAGATTGCCTAGGTCTTTTTGGTTTAGTTGTCATTTAATGAGTCACCTGCTCTGATCCCACTTTCTTGGGGGATCATGACCCCAAATATAGGGAAGTTGCCACCTGCAACTTAGGAAGTGTTTGAGGATGCTGCCACTTGTCTTTTTCCCTCCACCTAGTTCCATCCACCAGTTTGACCAGTAACCTCTTTTTAACAGCTCTCCCATGCTGCTGTCTCCACAATTTATTTATTAATAATAAATATTCTGAATTACATTCCACTTTGTTGACTCTGCTGAGTCATCAGTTCCTACTTCGCATTAAATTTAACATAATGTCTCAGGAATATAATTAAAACAATTAACATTATTTTACAAAATTGGGGTATGTGACATACACACCCCCTTAAAATGTAACATCGTCCTCGATGTTACTTATTCTTTATCCTCTGCAACTTCCTGGAACAGATTCGGGTATGCTTCCCGCATCTTACTTTCCAGTTCCCATGTAGCTTCTTCAAGACTAAGGTGCTTCCATTGCACCTTCAACTGTCCAATTGTGCGGTTCCGCAGAGTAATTTCCCTCCTCCCGAGGATACAATCCGGTTCCACCAGAACTTCTCCTTCTGGTTCCACCTGGACAACATTCCAATCAATCACATGAGTAGCATCATGAACATACTTTTTCAAAACAGAAATATGAAAAACATTATGCACTTTCAAGTTAGGGGGTAACGCTAGCTGATATGCAACTTGACCAATTCTGGATAAAATTTCAAACGGACCACAGTAACGTGGTGCTAATTTTGCACAACTCCCCAGTCTTAGGGAGCTTTTATTTGGTCTTATCTTTATAAACACGTGCTCACCCACCTGGAACTCTTTGGGAGTTCTTTTCAAATCTGCTTGGCTCTTTTGCCGATCCTGTGCTACCTTCAAATTTTCCTGCACTTGTTTCACAATCTGTTCCATTTCCTTCAATAATTCTGGTCCTAACACTGATCTATCTACTGGATTATTCCAGGAAATAGGAGTGTTGCATTTACACCCATACAGAATTTCAAATGGACTGAACTTAGCTGATGACTGATAGTTGTTATTGTAGGCAAACTCTGCTAAATGCAAGTAGTCTTCCCACTTACCTGGTTGATCCTTAACATACATTCTTAACAGATCTTCCAGCACCTGATTTACTCTTTCAGTCTGTCCATCTGTCTAAGAATGAAAAGAGGTGCTGAAATTCAGTGTTGTGTTTAATCCCTTAAATAAGGACCTCCAAAAATTCCCTATGAATTTAGGATCCCTGTCTAAAATAATAACCTTAGGTACTCCATGTAACCTAAAAATCTGCTTTAAAAATATATCAGCTATATTGGCAGCCTTGTAAGTAGTTTTAACAGGAATGAAATGTGCACCTTTACTTAACTTGTCAACCACCACCATAATAGAATCATTTTGATTCTGATTTCTGGACAATCCAATAATAAAATCTAAGCTGATTACTTCCCATTTCCAACTAGGAATAGGCAATGGTTGTAGTAAACCAGCTGGATGTTGGTGTTCGGATTTTACTTGTTGACAGTCCAAACATCTAGCTATGTATTCAACTACTTCAGATTTCATATTATGCCAGAAATATTCTTTCCTTAGCATAGTTACAGTCTTTTGGTAACTTGGATGTCCTGAGTAAGGTGTTATATGAACTTCGTCCAGAATCAGCAACTTGACCTTAGGCACAGTAGGCACATACAGTTTGTCCTTAAATAATAAAAATCCATCTTTATTTAGACTATAACATTTTATTAGACTTTCTGTAGGTTCTTCTTTAGCTGTAGCTTGTAATTTTTTATAAATTTCATCTTGTTTTACCCCTTCTGTAAGCTGTTCATTTAAATCAGAAGCATAAGTGCTGATCGCTGCTGTAAAATTCAGCTTTGTGTTTCTGCTTAAAGCATTAGCCACCATATTTTCTTTTCATTTTATGTGTTGGATTTCAGAATCGTATTCACTTAAGAAGGCTAACCACTTTGCTTGTCTTGCATTTAAGTTGGGCTGATCTAAAAGGTATTTCAGACCTTTATTATCAGTCATTAAAATAAACTTTCTGCCTATTAAGTGGTGTCGCCACATTTTTAAGGCATGTATAACAGCAGCAAGTTCTAAGTCATAAGTGGCATAATTCTTTTCGTGTATCTTTAACTTCCTGGACTCATAGGCAATGACATGCCCGTCTTGAGTCAGCACACCGCCTAAGCCATCATTACAGGCATCTGTGCATACCACGAAATCCTTATTAGTATCTGCTATTCTTAGAATAGGTGCAGTTGTTAATAAGATTTTTAATTTCTTAAAACTTTCTTCACACTTTAAGTTCCAATCAAATTTCTTGCCTTTCTTTTGCAAGGAAGTGATTGGATTAGCTATTTTTGAAAAGCCTTCAATGAATCTTCGGTAATAACCGGTAATTCCCATAAATGACCTAACATCTGTTACGTCTTTTGGAACTGGCCAATCTTCGATAGCCCGAATCTTTTCAGGATCAACTGAAATCCCTTCCTTAGTCACTACGTGACCTAAGTACTGGATTTCATCCTTAAAGAAGTCGCACTTGCTAAACTTTGCGAAGAGTTGTTGCTCTCCCAACTCTTGTAAAACTATCCTTAAGTGTTCTTTATGTTCTGCTTCATTTTTAGAATAAATTAAAATGTCTTCGATAAATACGACAACAAATTTATCTAAATATTTATGCATTATATTATTTATTAGACACATAAAGACAGCTAGGGTGTTGGTAAGTCCAAATGGCATTACGACAAATTCGTAATGTCCATACCTTGTTCTGAAGGTTGTCTTGAAGATGTCCTCATCTTTAATTCTTACCTGATGATATCCTGATCTCAGGTCTATTTTTTAGAACACCGTGGCTCCACGTAGCTAATCAAACAGATCATCTATGCAGGGCAACGGATATCTATTTTTAATAGTCATCTTATTTAGTTGACGGTAATCTATGCATAGTCGCATAGTCCCATCTTTCTTTTTGACAAAGATTACTGGTGCTCCCCAAGGAGACACTGGGTCGAATGTACTTCTTATCTATTAATTCATTTAACTGTGATTTTAGTTCATTAAGTTCTAAAATATTCATACGATACGGAGCTTTCGAGCTAGGTACAGCACCTGGCACCAGCTCAATAGTGAAATCCAGTTCCCTCCTAGGAGGTAATCCTAGAATTTCCTCCGAAAAAACATCAATAAATTCGTTTAAAACAGGAATATCCTCTATTTTTAATTTATCTTTTTCAGATTTACTTGCCTCATCTGTAATAGTTATAGCATAGGCCTTGCACCCTTTTCTAACTGCTCTTTTAAGTTGTAAGACAGAAATCTGCCTAATTACAGTTTTCCTAGGAATACCCTTGACTGTTATTGGTGGTTCATTATTATTTACGCACGTAAAGGTTTTATCAAAACAGTTTAAAACTACCTTACGCTGTTCTAACCAATCCATACCAATCAATAAGTCATACGAGTCAAGTGGCAAAACATTAAGCTTAACTATAATTTTAAAATCATTCATAACTAAAGCACATTCTTTCACATAACATGTTACTTTCCTTTTTGCCCCAGTGGCTAATTGAACTAACCAGGAACTATCAAACTGTTCAACAATCAATTTACACTTTTCCACTATCTAAGGTGAAATGTAACTAAGACTAGCCCCTGGATCAATTAAAATGGTTACAAGGGTTTAGTTAACCATACCTTCTACTTCCACCATGGAAGTCTGATAATCAGCTTGGCGGTTCTCCAAGGCTGCATTTATTCTGGGCATAGTCCTTGCAAGTTCTCCAATAGTCATTTCATCCTGCACAGTGTGAATATTGTTGTTTGACTTTTTCCGATTTGGGCAGACCGAGGCATAGTGCGGACCATTGCATTCCCAACACTTAACAGGCTCCTTCCGTTCAAAATTTTTAGTGAAATTCCCATGATTGTTGGCAGCTTCCTTGCCTTTAAAGTTGCTGGAATTGTTGGAATTTTTAGAAGCACCATTTCTATTTCCCTGGAAGTTCTTACCGTTGGAATGATTTCTGTTCTTATTATTCCTGAAATTCTTCTGGGGTACAAATTCATTTTTCTTGAACTCGGGCTGATTACTGTTCTTTTTAGCCTTCCAGTTGGCTATACCTTTTTTCTTTTTGTTTTGTTCAAAACTGAAATTTGCCTTCCGCATGGATTCTTCCAGAGTCTTAGGGTTATCATACTCGATTCTGTCTTTAATATGATATGGCAGACAGCTGAGAAACCGCTCCACTTTAGGTTTCTCATCGACTAAATAAGGTACATACATCAACAAGCTTAAGAATTTACTGTTTAAATCCTTCATAGTCATGGATCTTAACTTTAATTCGTAAAAAAATTTAGCTCTTTCTTTATAATATTGTTCAGACAAAAATTTCTTCTTGAAGTACCTTTTAAAGGTACTCCAATTGACTTCATTTTCTTTGATCCCCTTGACTCTTTTCAGATCTTGCCACCATATATCTGCTTTTCCAGAGAGATTATAAATGGTCATTTTTGCCTTCAGCTAATTTGAATAGTTGTATATCTGAAAATACTTCTTCATCCCGGATAACCAGGACTCTGCTTCCTCCCCTTTTTTGGTCTCTCCGTTGAAAGTTGGGGGCTTTATTTTTTTAAACTCCCCGGAAATCTCTTCATATGGCCTGTACTTCTTCTTTCTATTATACAACTCAGCTTCACTACTGTCACTAGTAGTGTAATAGCTTTGTTGTTCCTTGAACCCTTCAGATGATTAACTGCTTTCCGCTTTTGCCAGTTTCATCTTTGTAGATCCTTTCTGATGGCTAACTTCCTCAGATTCTGATCTTTTGCTCCTCCCTTCAGTCTGAAATTTTTCTATCAGAATTTGATTCAACTCTTCTTGAGTTTTCAAAATCCTTTCATTATCCTTCTTGATTGATTCCATTTCAGTATTCAAATCCTTTATAGTCTACATCAGCTCTGAAGAGTGAGCAGTTACCTCTTCTAACATAGGTTCTCTGGACATTTGTCTTGTCTCGGTGTTTGAAGACTCCTCCTCAGCATATTCTCCTATCTTCTCCATACCTGCCTGTTAGATTCAGAAAAAGAAATTTTCTGTTCTTTACATAAAACAGAATATAGGTTAGTACATTATTTTACTGTTCTATAGAAACTAGTTGGGCCACATCAAGGCCTAGTGTTTGAACCATGCCCTCATACCACATGCCAAAACCCCAAAATTTCCAAAAAAAATTAAAATTTTTAAAATGCATATAATTTCAATAAATGCAGTCACTAATTGTTTGATTAGTTATTTGTTATCGAAATTAATTATTTGTTGGTTATGTTTAACAGTAGAACAGTTCTTTTCAATTTACTGATTTTGTTCTTTTTGCGACCATAAAATGAGACTGTCATGTAAAAACTGGGCTTACTTAACTTCCGAGCTAATGCAGAGAGTTTTTCCTATTCTTACAGACTACAGGTAAGAAGCTTTGGGCGCTGCTTAAATTTTTTTTAAAGCATTTGATTATAGGATTGTCGCAAATAGTGAACTCAGTAAAGAAATAGATACTAAACATAATTCAAAGTATTCAAGATATAATTACTTCAATGTTCCTATTCTTTTAATTCTTGAAGGATAGAATTTAGTTCAACAGCAATGGTTGCAACCGTTTTCTTTCTAGTCACAGTATACTATAGTCCTCAAAAGCTTAAAGAAATGTTTCATGTCTACCATGGTTGTCAAATGTATGATAAAATACTTTAATTAATTCTTTACAGGTAGAAAAGTAAGATCAAGGTCTATTTTTAGTTGTCCATTTCACTAAACTATGTCATGTCTAAAAAGAATATTACCTAGTGCTAAGGAGCTTATGTATCAAATTCTTCCTTCCAATTCTCCCAAGTTTAAGGGGATTTCAAACTCAATACATACTGCAGTCAAATAAATGAAGCTAGTATTAGAGGTTTAATTTCTTCTATATTATAACTGTTTGGAGAATGATAATCTATTTAAAGTCAGTAGTATTATTCAAAATTCTCAAAAAAGTCTTTAAGCTTTTTAAAGACCGATCATACTTTCATACAACCTGCTAATTCCATACTAAATCATTCAAGATAAGTGACTACCATAAATATAGATTTACTTATCATAGTTAGATTATGTAAATATAGAACTTCCTTTTCATGACTTAATAATATCCTAGCTTTAATTATTATCAGATTGGCTTAAAGAACAATAGCCAAGTCCATAATAAATTGAGTCATAGTATGTCTTTATACTTAACAAGTCTAATTTACATTCTATCCTCTTTTACCATAATGGCTTCCTTAACTCCTTTGCATGAACAAAAATATACTCGGTTAAATAATAATTCTACTTTGGTTGCTTAATTACTAGGGTATCAAGATAGATACTTGTATTAAGAGAATATCAGTATTCCTCGTCTCTTAAGTTATACTCTATAAGACCCTTGTCATTATTATGAATATAACGTTCGATGATAGCATCGTAATATGGAAAGGAAATATGCAAAGGGTATAAGTTATAAAACAAAGGTGAAGATTATATTTTGTAATATAAATCATAAACATAATCATAAGGGTCGTATGGTTTCTCATGCCCTTGATGATTACTAACAAGATTTTGTTGTGACATAATAATGTAGGTTTCATACTACGTGCATATCGAATTAAGCGAAACTATGGATAAAATAAAATGATTGGAAATCATTTTTGGAATGCCTGGACTATACAAAAATACTCGCATCGTATAAAAATTACGTGGTAACGTGGCCTTTTCTTATCCATGCATTGGATTGTTAAAAGGGCCGAGGTCAAACCCTAGTTCACCATTCTCCCGTCGCCTTTGGGCTTTCCTCTCTCTGCTGCGAATGCTCCCAAGCACTGTCGTTACCGTGCTCTATGGCAACCTCCCCAAATGCTATTTCTCCCTGAATGTGCGTCCATTACCTGTAAAGAGGTGGTGTTGTTACTCTATCTGGTGCTTACGAGGGTATTGATAGAGTTCTCAGGGTTTACTCCTTAGCCATTTCAATGTCTAAACCATCGACTGTAAACGCCTTCCTCCTTCATGAGTGCTGAAGTATTGTTTCTCGGGACAACATCTGGATGTATGTTGCGCTGTTAACTCTTTTCTCCCTTCTATAGACGGCTTTCCTGCTTGCATTCGTGGTTGTTGCACCGTTCGATGGTGGTCACGCTTTACCAAAAATTTCTGGTAAGAGGACTGTCAGTCCTTAATTTATTCGTTGATTTGTTTTTAGTGTAAATAAAAATCATTTCTAAACAGATTTTAATTGAACTCTTCTTGTTACAGGTCGACTCCTTCCTCTGCTTGGCTGTGCGAGAAGGTTTACGGGTAAGCCTGGTTTTTAACCATGGCCGTTACTATTTGCTTGGTCCATCTGGAACAAAATGGTTGCGTTGTCAAGTCTGTCGCCCTTGGGGTTTCAGTTTACTTGCTACTTTCTTTTGTTGTTTTTCTAGTAGTTAATGAGGCCTTTGAGCTGCGTAAGGATGCTCTAGTTCAGGCCGTAACTGTATTTTAGTTCTATTATTAGAAACTTGGAGAAGCCGTGGCTTAAAGAAGTCTTTTAGACTCTTTGCTTGGCTTGACTGTGTAAATGTTAAGTTAAAGAATAATTTGGAAAAAGGGGTTTGAAACCCTCGACTTTATATTTATGCTAGTTTTTTTTTTGTACTTACAGGGTTTAAACCCTAACTTAATACATAAGTTGTTAAAGAGTCCTTTCAGTTGTCTTATGCTTACTGTGCCTTGCTGCAATTTATTTCTTGCTTTGCTTACTTGTATTATAATAATAATAATAATAATTTGTGAGCTTGGCTGTAAAAAAAAATTTACATGATCTTGGAAATTTATCCTGGGTTAATAATATATCTCTGTAAGTTATTTTAGTTAAATTGTATTAAATAAATCGACTTGATAGGACGAGCATACTGTAGCTCTATTTGTTTAATTTATATTTATGGTGAAGTACTTGAGTAACTAACAGTTACTCTCTTTTCAAGTACAAAAATTATGCTTGATCTTGTAATACTAAAATTGACTAGATTACCCATTATTATTGTTTCTGTATATAGTAATTTTAACTTACATACTCTGTTCATACCATACATATAGTAAAATGAATATTTTGTAAGCATAATACCTTATGTATCAGTAATATTATTCTTGTGATTATTGATACTTAGTTACTTTTATCTGAGAGAGTTGGAAATGTTATCATTTAGTTATTATCCTGCACTATAATAAGTTTGTGTTTTATTGCAGTAAATTAGATATCTGTTATGAACAACCTTTTAATATAGAATTCAATTCCAGTTACTGTTTAAATTATAACTTGATACATTGTTTTATTAAATATAAAATAGAGCTGTGTTATAAATGTTATATCTATCAACTGTATTCTTTATTAGTTATAAACACAAGATAAATTATTATTTATCTACTGTGTTCTTACATTTTCTATATTCTATAATATCTTATTTAAAATAACCGGCTAACAAATATTAGATTTATTCATAATAGAACTAATCTTATTACTGCACAGTTAATATTTTACCCAATTAATATTTTAAGAATTATAAACTACAGTTACACATATTGTTTATAAATAACTAGATAAAACAGAATTTAATTGAAAAGCCTATGTACATATATATATATGTTCTTTTGTATGAGAATCCTTCTAAGAATTGAAATACCTGTAGGATAATTCGAAAATCTAGCTATTCTGTCTTTCCAGCATATAGAAGTTAGATTCTTTAAAAACAGGAAGAAAAACATTGTAAGGTTTTAAAACCGCAGGTATACCTAGTCTGACTTTTCTTTAGTACAACTATTATATTCTTCTATTTGTTCTTTACAAATAACAGAATTACTGAGAATGATATATTGTACGAGGAAAAAGTTTATCTATGAGCCTAAATAGCTGTTAGTAAAACAAATACTTTCTTCTGATGATAAGTAAAGAAACAATCTACTAGTCTACAATCTCATCATGCTATCTTTATTATAATTTTTTACCCCTGTGCTGCAGTACAGTCTGGTAAACCCAGATGTGGAAAAACACAGTGGGTCATTATTTTTCATCCACAGATTCTATTAGTGATAACTAAAACACTCTCATCACTAAACCATTTAATAACTACTAACATAACATCCAACCATTCACAGTTACTAATACAAGACAGTTAAGTGATAGAACCTGCTTAAGCTTTGGACAACAAAAGCAATGGGAGGCTGTTCTTCCCTACCAACTCCTGGAGAGCACTCAAACAGCGACTCCTCAGGACCCCCGAGCTTGCTCTGGTCTCCCTGGCTGGAACTAGGTGCAGCAATAGTCAAATACCAGTCTTCAGGACTCAATATCGAATCTGAACTTATCAGCAAGTTCTCCCAGCTAACAAACTGTAATAACCCAAGTTACTGCAGCATTCCTCTCAAACAACTTCCTTACTGTTTTTCCCTTTTTTCCCCAATGAAATTCCTGGATATCATTCACCTGAATTAATCCTCTCTAGAAAATATCTGAGCAGCCTCAGCTCTATTCATTGGGTACTTTTAAAAGATTGCCTAGATCTTTTTGGGTTAGTTGTCATTTAGTGAGCCACCTGCTCTGATCCCACTTTCTTGGGGGATCATGACCCCAAATATAGGGAAGTTGCCACCTGCAACTTAGGAAGTGTTTGAGGATGCTACCACTTGTATTTTTCCCTCCACCTAGTTCCATCCACCAGTTTGACCAGTAACCTCTTTTTAACAGCTCTCCCATGTTGTTGTCTCCACAATTTATTTATTAATAATAAATATTCTGAATTACATTCCACTTTGTTGACTCTGCTGAGTCATCAGTTCCTACTTAGCATTAAATTTAACATAATGTCCCAGGAATATAATTAAAACAATTAACATTATTTTACAAAATTTGGGTATGTGACAGTCTTCCAACACAATTTTAGTTCTTTTAGAAGTGTCAACAAATCAATCTTTGTGCATCAACTCAATCTAGTTCATCGGAGAACATGCACTAGCTCCACGAATCTGCACATTCCATTGGAGAGTCCATCATCCCAGTCCATCGGGAATCCATCATCAATACAATGTGCCTAAGCTCAACCCAATCCTTTAGGGAACATGCACAATGATACTTATGGTAACTGACCAGGTACCTCTTGGTAATAGACCAAGTGTTTTAGTTCTAAGACTGCATCAGGTGCCTCAGCTCAACCCGATCCTTCAGAAAACATGCACCAGGATCTCCGCATCACCTCACATGATCCCCATCACCTCACATGATGTCCACGAGATCGACCAAAATACAATCTCCCCATCATTTAAATATGATGTCCATGAGATTACTCAAAATACAATCTCCTCATCATCTAAATATGATGTCCAAGAGATCAATTCTCTCTACTGAGTGTCTGGAGTGTGTGTTGGTCTCTCCATCCTATCAGGATGTCATAAGCTTCATTTGCTACGAGTTCGTCTCTACTTGAGAACTAGGACATGCTTCACATGTCCATCTACTACCTATTCATCTCAAGTGCTGATGGGATTTATCTCACACTGGGATGAGAAAAAGGGCGAATAGAGGTCACCAATGTACATTACCATCTACTACCTATTTTTCTTTATTGTCGATGGGTTTTCTCTCATACCAAGCTGAGAACCAGTATGAGTAGTGGTCACCAGTGCACATGACTATCTACTTCCTCCCCATCTCAATGTGTCGATGGGATTCCTCCCATACCAGGCTGAGAACCAGGGTGATCATAGGTCACCAGTGTACACGACCATCTGCTAGCTTCATATCTCAATATGTCGATGGGATTTCTCCCATACCAGGCCGAGATCCAAAATGAGTAGAGGCACCAGTGTGAAAGGAATGTAGATTTCTGTCTCAACTTTCCCTCTCCACAAGGGTTGCATTCTCCAAGTATTCTACAAAAGTATTCAAATTTTTCCTGAGAAGAGGCTTGGTAAGAATATCTGCAGTTTGGTCATCTGTCAGAACATACTGTAACTCGACCGCACCTTTCTACAACATATCACAAATGTAGTGATATCGAATATCTATTTGCTTTATCTTATCGTGAAACATGAGATTCATTAACATCTACATACAACTTTGATTATCATAGTGAATCACAGTTGGTCCTAGAATTTGACCAAACAATTATGCAAGGAATTTTTCGAAGCCATACTACTTCTCGCACTTATGTACTTGCAACCATATACTCATCCTCTTCAGTGCTACTGAGGTCTACTTCCTGCTATACCAGGAAATTACTGCATAACCCAAACTCCAGCAACATCAAAAAGTACTATCCATGTCTGCAACATACTTGACCCAATATGAATCAAAAAATCCTTGCAATGTAAAATTACATCCTGAAGCATATATTAATCCATATCCCACATTACCACGTAAGTATATGAGAACATGTTTTGCAGTAACCCAGTGAATCTACCTTGGATCACTCATAAACTGGTTGAGAGTATTCACAGCAAAACACGTATCCGGTATGGTGTTCATTAGATACATCAGAGATTCAATCAACTGGTGATACATGGTGGGATCAATCAAATCATAATATGAAGCAGATTCCCTTAGCTTCTTCAGATTTGCATCCATCGGAGTAGCCAAGGACTTGTACTCCAACATCCCGAATCTCTTCAAAATATCAATGGTGTATTTTCCTTTACTTAAGAAAACTTCATTCTACCTCTTCCATACTTCAATTCGAGGTCCTTCATTTCAAACTTAGAGGCAAGCTTCTCCTTACACCATCCAATAAGATTCTCATTAGGCTTGTGAGAAACAAGTCGTCCACATACAGAACCAAAATCAGTGGCTCATTATCCACAATCTTGTAGTAAATATTTGGATATGCATCACTCTTGGTGAATCCCAAGTTTACCAAGTATCCATTTATTCGTCCATACCAAACACGAGGTGCTTGCTTGAATCTATATAATGTCTTTTTTAGTTTACATGCGTGATATTATTTTCCATGGGAAACAAACCCTTCTTGTTGTTCAATGTATAATTCTTCCTCGATAACACCATTGAGGAAGGTGGCCTTTACATCCATATTATGCATCTTCCATCCCATCGCTGAAGTAATGGAAATAATGGTCCTGATGGAAGTATATATGGAGCTACATGAGAAAATGTCTCATCGTAGTCAATTCCCTCTTTCTGAGAAAATCCTCTAGCTACAAATTTAGCCTCGTGTTTTTCCACACTACCATGTTCTCCATGTTTAATCTTGGAAATCCATTTGGACGTCACTGCTGACATCCCCTCGGGTCTCGATACAACCTCCCATACATCATTATTCATGATGGACTAGAATTCCTCCATCATGGAATCCTTCCAAACTTGGTGCCTAGATGCTTCTTCATACATGGTAGGTTTTGAGTTAATGATGTGACTCATTAATGCTTCATAACTCAAGAACCTATGAGGTATTTTGCTTTCTCAAAAAGTGCCATGTAGAGCTTCATGCTCCTCTGCATTCTACAGCGTTGTTAAGGGATAAATAATCATGAGACTAATATCCCACTCCTTCTCGGAGTGACCAAGGAAAATGTACGGTCCCATTTTGCACACATATCAGATGTATGAGATAGTATTAAGAGACTAGTCTCCCCACTTCATCACGAGAGGTCTCCCTCTATACTGGAGCATTCTTCTCCCTCTACATCTGAGCATCATGTAGCTAATCATCCTGCTCTCTTTCTGAGAAGTTCACAGATATGATGCAAGTATCCATCTTGGTGACAACTAGGTTCATCAAGGATACTTCAATTGTCTTGTCTAAATCAAGACAGCAATGCCATTAGTGTAGTCACAGTCATCATGCTCGATTTGCTCGGGATCTCAACTGTGTTCTTCCTTGACTTACTTCATCAGGTTTCACCCTATCATATGCAATAGGCCAAGATCCTCATCTTTGAGGGATAACTCCCCCTGTCTCTTAGAAATTGACTGAGTAAATGTTGTCCTCCATAATCCATTTGCTATGGCTCTGACTAGAAAGAAACTTCTTTCCATGATCGTTGAATTCGTAGAGAGAGTGACATCTGTAGAATCCTTCTGCTTCTAATCACCAAATCTCTACATGAGATCATTATGGGCCTGTGAATCATATGTACTCGGTCCTCATATGTTTGTTTTCGTAACTTCCTCTTGACTAGAAGTCATCTTTCTTTCTGGACTGAGAGTCATGCTTCTAGAGGCTTTATGTTTCTGGTCCATCGACATATCAATGGGATCACTTGTCCAAGTTTCATCATCCTCTCCTTGTAGATCATAGCATTCCCTACAAATCAAATCTCATCAAGTGGTTAGCGGCATTGCATAATCAATGCATCAACAATAATCTATCCAAGTATGTAGGCATCTTTTAGCCAATGCTTCGGCACAGCACACATATGGAAACTATATAGATGCCCACTATCTCCATTAGAACATACTATCAAAACTTAAACATGTTAGAAGGAGATATCATCCAAGATGGGTTCATGAAATGTTGTGAGCCATTATGGTTATTTAAACAATAATATACATAGCAACAAATGAACTAGATCACATGCTCAATAAACTTTCTAACTCTCAGAATATAGATCTGCATAAAACATGTCCAATGACAACCAGATCTAATCTACCAGAGCGTGTAAGTACAGATAATTATCATTCACTGTCTTGTAGATGGGTGGGCTCCCACATCCTCCTGGTAGGAATCATGAACGTCCTTTGATATTCATCTTCTTATTGGGAGTCCATCACAATCTAGATCTTCATAAAGAGTAATAAAAGAATAACTATGTACGAACATCATTCATTTTGTCTTTAACCATGTCACTCCGCAACATAGTGACTGACCTTCTGGAGAAAGAGATCCTTATTTTTCATTTGTTCTCGAATCTCCTCATCGGCAATCTTAATGAGAACCTTAGACTTGGAAACCTCGTCAAGTTTATGTTCAACCTTCATGTTGATCTTCTTGACTACAACCTGAAATCTACTTTAGAAACCCTAGCAGGAGCTAGGTCAAATTTGAAGTGTGGATACTTGCAAATATGAATCCATAGGGAGATGCACTTTATCAAGGTGAGTTGAATACACCTCCTTTTCTCCTAGATTTATGGCCCGGACAGGTAAAAACTGGAAACCCTAGTTTCCCAACTCTGGTAGAGAGTAGGTCATAAATGAAAAAAATTTGAATTTGAAATCTGCTTCCACATATAGTAGCGCCCTACAAAGGCGAGTTGTAGAAAGATAAGAATGAGCGAGTTATGTGGGTTAAAGGGATAGATCTAGGAAGCCCTAGGTATTGACCCAACAATATTAGGTCAAAAAATGAAATTTCACCAAACTGAATTTGGCCTCCATAGAAGGATGCACCCTAGGAGGGTGAGTTGCTCTATGCTCCTTCTAAGGCGATATGAGGTGGAAAACACTCCAAAAAGTGGAGCCCTAGTCTTCAGCAATGACTTATTCTAGCACCCTTTTGATACCATGTTAGAATTTGGTCGTTGCAAAAGCAAGATCACTAGAAGAAAGATAAAGCACAAAAACAATATGTGGAGCTCGTTTTACCATGATGATTCTAGATCATCCCCAACCATAAACAACTTAATGTCACCCACGAGCTCAAAACTTCTAATAGAAATCAATGTACATCTAGGTAGTAGTAGCACGAACCCCCAAGAAATAAGAGAGAAGTTCTCCTATGCTGGAAAACCCCAAAAAACACTCCTCCTAGCTGCAGTAGTGAACCTCCTTATGCTGGAGCAAACTTGAGTGAGTGAGTGACAAATGAGGAGGGACGCCTCCTATTGATACTGATTTTTCAAGTGACTTTTTACTAGGATGACTTGACAGTCTCACTGGGGCCAACTTGTCTTGGGGAAATACAAAGGTTCTATTTGATCAATCTTTTCTTCATGTGATTTCACCCCAAGGTTTACATTGATCCTTTCAAGGGTTTTACCCGATCAATTACATTTATGTCTACTCCTGTAATGAATAAGAATAACTTCCGCAGTTGCACTATTTCCAACACCTTTGACGTGCTATGACATGCTCAATTTTGATCCCTGAACAGAATATCCATGGCGCCAACACCTTCTCCAACATATTGAAATAATCTATGTGACACCCAATTAAAAACTCTCAATGTAGCATAAACCCTCATTTTTAATTCGTCTACCATTCGCTCACTTAGACGATTCTCTAACTTACGAGGAGACCTCATTCTTCGACTGCTCTCCTCTTAGCATAACCATTTTCCAATTCCTCACGAGATTCCACGGATGACATCTCACTATGACGTGTAAGCAAGCAGCTACAGTGTCATGGGGTGGTAATTCCGACAAATTTATTCAAGTAGATAGTTGTTACCCCTTCACAATGTAATATTCTTTTACAATATGGTGGCTCATCACTAGATTGTATATAAACCATTATTCTCGCAAAATATCCCTAATCCCCCAAGTCTAAACTATTGGCAATATGGTGGTTTGTCACCAGATTGTACATAGACCATTATTCTCATGAAAATATCCCTATGCCCCAAAACTTACATTGTTGAGAGCTGGGAGTGGGAGTGGAGCAAAAAGCAAAATTTTCAAAAGCTTCTGAAGCGTCTTACATATAATACATATTTATATATATGTTGATGCAAGTATGTCAACAAACCATGCAAAATGTTGAATGTTGAATTAGTTACAAAAAGCATAAAAACAAGGATTAAACCATATAACATCAATCATCTAGTAGTTATAACCTATAATTTATAACTTTTTTGTCAAAAGATCAACCATAACATCAACCTAAGTTTCAAATTTTCAATATATAACATTTGTTGTGACTCATCAAACTCAACACTAAAGTCGTACTTGTAACCAAACTATAACAGAGAACATCAACCATGAAATGAAATGATTAACAAAGCACATACTCATTAGTAATTACCAATTGATTATAATATGCTACTATGTCGTCAACAGTAAAAAGTTGCAAGCAATGAACTTCAAACATCAAACTTAAATTGTCATATAATGTTTACAAAATAAACCATAAAAATATTAAATAGTCCATAGTTACAATTTTCAAAGTACTGAAAACTAGAAAAAGACGAGTACTAAAATTTCCTCTTGGCACAGAAAACTTCTAATTTATTTGCATGTGATCTATGAGCAGTGGGAGTAGGAGCCTCCTCATCCTGAGTAGGTGGAAGTGGCCTTGAACCGCGTCCAATAGCTACACAACCCTCACACAACAATGGAGGTTGTAAATCTACAGAAAAAGTCAATGCATATGAAACCCTATTAGTGGATGGGGATGGCATCTCTATGTTGCACAATCACCATCAACATCGCCCATAAGTTCAACCTTCAAGCACTCTAAAGCCAAGGATTTATCCTCCAAATTATTCCCCTCCTAGTTGTTGTCCCAAGTGATATATGTAACACCCTTGGCCTGAACCAGGCCCCTAGTGTGATTCGGTCCAAATGTAATTATTGACTATGAATGCTTGAAGGGATAAACATTTTGTATTTTGTAACTATTAATATTAAAATCCACAACTGATTATGAAAAGAAGGTACGCTGAAGAGATCGGGGACCTAGGTATTCACCAGAGGTTCAAATGAAAATAAGAGATGTCTTAGTTGGGAAACCCTGCTATGACCTTGTTAATTGCATAAGTCCCTAAGATAAGTCGTGACTTAATCCTAATCCTTTTTTTATTAATTTAAAACTTGTTTTATGTTAAGATGGGATTAAGTGTGATTAAGGAGAATAAATAATAGTTAATTAAAGTAAGAGACATGGCTCGTGGGAGAGGCCACGTGGGGAAATGCAAGTAAGACGGATGTCCATGGGGTTGTTCGATGAAAGGAAGAGGAAGAAGAGAGAGAAGAACCGACAAAGGTTTGTGAGGAGAGTCTGAGCAAAATAGGGGATTTGTTGGTTAAGGAAAGAAGAAGAGGTCAATTTTAAACCTATGAACTTGATTGAGAAATGTTTCATGCTAAAACTATATCCATGTTTTCCTTTGGATGTTCCAATGAAATGGAAAATGGTGTAGGAAACTGACTTAGTGGGATTATGGGCACTTTGAACAGTGATGTATCTCATTGTTGTGTTGACAGAAGGATACTAGGAATGTGAAATGCACTATTTGGCATGGAATTGGTTGTAGACCACTGTTCCAGATTGCCTAGTGATAAACCATTGAGAGAAATTATGGGGTTGGTGAGAAACATCACTGATGAATGCATGGGTTTCAGCTCAAGGGTGGCGTTTTGCTGAGAAAATATGATAAAATTGTCTGTAGATGGGTGGAGCATGCCTCACACCCAGTCAATTGCCCAATTCCATTGTTTTCATACAAGTATCATTATTGAAACATCTGATGTTCTGTGATGTTAATTCATGCTTAGAATTAAGTTATTGTTTCCTGTTCAATTTCCATGTATGGAATGTATATAAATAAATTACAATTATTATGTTGAATTCATGTGTTACAAAATTATCATTGCAGAGAGGTAAATGGTTAAGTTGAGAAGGAAATAACATTGCTATATGTCTTTCTAAATGGATGGCAATCTCTGTTTAGCAAATGTTTAGGATAACTGTTAAGTAGATGCCTTGTTTGGAAGTTGATGTGTTGTTGTAGACAATGTTAATTAGTTTATCGATTGTAACATGTTATTGGTTTCCCGATTATGATAGATTGATTAAAATGACAATATGTCTTATGTCTTTTTGAGTGCTTGCATAGCCATTTAGGACTATTGCTTCATTTTCACATGTTTATCATGTTCTCTGTTTATGATTCAATGTATTTGAGAATGTTGTTTATGAAAGCATAAACTAGACAATTGATTTATGCAGTTGAACCTTGATGGTTATTTTTTGTCTTGAAACCTTTATGGTGCTAGGAAGACTTATAGCCAGATGGATTCTCTCCTTAATAGAAGAGTAATTCTTGTTTAATGAATTGTTACAATTTTCAATTGGTGGAAGTAATGGAATGATTAAATGTAGCTTGTGGATGTGCCTAACTGGACTAATTTTTAGTGTCGAGTTGAGGCAGAATACTTATTAAGTTTCAGAATAGACTGTTAAGTTTCAAACCTAAATCGTGCCTTAGTTGTTTTTTTATAAAAACGGCTAAGTGTTAAACCTTTGAAATCGAAGGAGACGTTATCGATTTTTCGATGTCGAAGTGGCGATGCCAACGTGTCAACATTGGGATCGACATATTAAATATTAGTGTATTTACATGTCAGTGTCGAGGTTTTGATGTCAAGGTGTTGACGTGGAGATTGGCATGTCAATTGAGAATGGGTTTTCAATTAATGTCGATGTACAAGATCTGGCGTTCGGAGACACAAGTTTTGAGGTCAAGACATCAATGTCGAAATGACAGATTTAATACGTCCAAAATGTGTGTCAACTTCTGAGACCTAAAATGTTGACGTCAAGTAACCCATGATCTAGACGTCAGGGCAGGGACATCGAAGTTGTTTTGTTTAGAACATGTCGAGGAATGTCGACTCCCAATTTCCGATATCGAAAATGATGGGAAGGCACAGTCAAGTCAAGACCATTATATTTGTCAATTAACTAACTAATTCGACGTCAAAACATCGAAGTGCTTCTTTTGAACGTGATTAATCACGTCGGGTTAAGTTAAATAATCTTGCTTAAATTTGTTTATGCAATTTTTTATTTAATGAATAACCAAGCTTCTACTAAATAGTTTTGTATCGTGGCACTTATTGTGCTTCTATATTATAAATTGGTTATAGAGCCTTTGTAATGATCTATGTTTGTTTTTAGCTACAGATTTTCATTTGTGTAGCTGTGTAATGTGTGGGTGAATTACAATATATGTTCTATCACTTTTGGCCTACTCACAATAATGAGACAACAACCTTTAAGTTGTAATGTACAAAAACTGATCTTTCTACCCAACTTTCATTAAGGTTATTTCTTTTCACATTATGGATGTAGCTATAGGTGCTCCAACACCCTTCTGGGGAAGACCTATTAACCACCTATGAAAGCACTCTAATGGTCAATGTGTGTAAGTGTATGGTGGAGGAGCCATACATGTTCCACCATTCGATAAGGGTCAACCTATCTCAATCTTTGTTTATATGCAAATTAGCAAACACTCCATGTTGATTGAGGTGTATTTGTTCAATTCACCACACAATATGGCACACTTCTCTTTTTTAAGAACAGGCTTGTCTAATGCTAGCGTGTACCCACTATGTACCTCTAGATATGTGTGTAGTTTTTCCTTGTACCCACCCCAAGGTGTTGGTTTGGCCAACCAAGATGGAGAATAGTATATTGGTTTAAGGGCGTATGCTAAGGCATGGAGTGGAACATAAAGATTCCATCTTTTGACCACATGGTTGTGAAGATAATTATACAAGATAACATCTGTTGGCTAAACAATATCTTTTATTTGGGCTAGCATAATATCCATTTGCTCCTACACCTCCTCAATCATTGACTAATCAGTATCTACAGACTGGATCGTGTTATAAATGGGCTTGGTGAACTGTAACACATACCTAACACTTGCCCAAAACTGACCATGAAGAATGGTGTCCTCCACCTCTTGAAAAACATGCTTGTAAGATGCAGATGCAACCCTATCTTTTAAAATATATCATAGTTCACTTGATACCATACTAGCCAATGTCTCTTTTACCTTCAAAAGGTGCCTAAAGGTGAGTTAATAGCTACACATACCTAACACTCGCCCAAAATTGGCCATCAAGAACGGTGTCCACCTCTTGAAAATCACGTCTATCAAATGTGGTTGTAGCCCGTCTTTCAAAATATGCCATGATACACTTGGTATCAAACTAGCCAATGTCTCTCTTACCTTCGAAAGGCACCTAAAGGTGAGGTAATAGCTAGCGAATCTAGTCTTTGCAATCTTCAATAGCTCCAACCTTGAGTGACTACTAAAAATGTGATGGCCATTACTATGATTGGTAATAAATCTTATCATGTCTTTGATCTTTTTATAAATGAGTTAAAAATTAATTTGCTTCCTTTATCAAGTACAGACAACATTGAAGACCTATATTATAATTTTACCACAACCCTCTCTTATTCCATTAACAAGTTCTCAATTGAAGTTTCGAGTAATAAAAGGAATAGAAAAGCCAACCCTTGGTATGATACTGATTGTAAAAATGCGAGGAGAGAGATTAAGGAAGCTCTTGATGAATCTCTTAAAATTAACAAGATAAAAAAATTACAAAGCCCTTACTGAAAAGAAAAAAAGGCAGTATATTGACAAAAGGCAAGACAATCTCTTACACCTCTCTAAGACGGCCCCTAAGAAATTCTGGAGGCAGATTCTAACTAGAAAAA
>LPNX010845711.1:696616-860850 GCA_001517045.1 Pseudotsuga menziesii
GTCTCTAGAGAATCCTGGAGAAAGATCGAGCAAATCCAGAAGCGTTTTATAACTTATAACCTCAAAATAAAAAACAATACACCCTATCCTATTCTCCTTATAGAAGTGGGTCTTCCCCCCATCGAGAGCCTAGCTATGACTAGACTCCCGTTATACAAGAACAAAATCAATAACATGGGAGACCATAGACTCCCTAAGATAGCTTTAAACTCCAGCCAAAAACACTTAAGGCTCAAGCGTGGGTGGTATAAGGATACCATGTCTTGGTTAAATCATTGGGAGATCGATGAAAATGTTGCTTTGCAGAATATTAATAACATTAAAAATATTATTTCTTATAAGTTTAAAGAAAAATCGTGGTGTGAAAAAGATCTCGAGGTTAAAAGAAAATTAAGATACTATAAGGAGGTCATCAACCCTACTCTAGAAGATCAAAAGTATCTCTCTGTTTTGATCAGTACTAAGAAAAAAATTAACATAGCTAAGATAAGAACGAACTCGCATGAGCTCCATAGTGAAACTGGTTGTTGGACAGTCCCTAAAACACCATGGGTAGAAAGGATATGCCACCTTTGTGAGAGTAAGAACATTGAAGATGAAAATCACTTCCTCTTAGAGTGCCCTGCATACACCCACATTAGATCCCAGTTTCATAATTTTTGTTGCAATAACGACTTTCCTAGCCTTTTAGCCTGTCAAAATTATAGTAAGCTCGGGACGCTTCTTTCCAAGCTCTTTGAGCATAGAAATATAACTTTAAAGCAAACTAATTAATTCTCTTCTTTAGGTCAGATAGACCAAAGTTTGGTCTCAGGGGACGTTAACCATCATCATCACCATCATAATCATGGTCATTCTTGATAATGCCATGCATCACAAGGTTCAATGTGTGAACCAAACACCCAGACCAAAATATGTTGGGAGTATCTATCCTCAATGATTACTCATGTTGACTTACAATAGCAGCATTAGCAGTAATGGCCCAATAGATTCGATGGTTTTCAGTGAGTTTTGCAATATAAATGTTGATCGTGTACCGATTTGAGTAGTCATGGGATGAAAGAGAGATTAAACCACTAGCAAACACCCCGAGAACATTTATCAATGGCTTGCTTTTTACATTTGTCCAATCATCATATACAATGGATACCCCGTATTCGTTCCAAGCATTTGTGAATTGTCCCAAAACATTTTGGATCTTGGATTTTTCCTTGTCAAATCCCATGGTTCTAGCTTTGTCATACCCAAGGCTCTTGTATCCTTTAGGGGCACCATGGATGGTTTCTACCATTTCGTGCCACTAAGGTGACCGAAGAACATTGTATGGTATGCCACATGCATAAAGAAATCAAACACTTTTGCACCCACATCATCCCTACAACCTTAGTCAAGGAAATCTAATATTGTTCTACGCCCTGAATGCATGGGCTAGAATCCACTACAATGGATGGATCGGGATCAACCATTAAATGTTCTATGTGAGCTCGAGGTCACATATGTTCAATCCTTGATTTTTTTTATATGTTTTGTGCTTCCTCCTCTTTCCTCTTATATTTGGTTGTCTTTTGCTAGCACTTTCATACAAGTTTGGAGTCCTATAGTCTTCTTCTTGTCCTAATTCCACATAAATGCTTTCACACGAGTATATGAACCAAACCTGTGTGGGGCATACAAACTTAGTAGTTCCAACCCCTTCCCTCCTCCAAGCCTTGCAACATATTTCCACAAGGATATTGGGTCCTCTTTGGTTTATTTTCCATCACTATCATTTTCATCCTCCTCTTCCTCTTCCTCTCCCTCCTCTCCATGGCATGTGCCACTACCCACTTCATCGTCTTCATCACTTTCTGTTCCAAGCCTATAGTTGGGGTGGAGGGTTCAGTCTTGCCTTGTGGTTGGGCATTTACCCAAATTGAAGAAGCACTTGGTTAAAGGTAAGTTTGCGGTGCCGACGTCTGCGTGAATGGTGGAGATGGATTATTCGTGCGAGACTTCCATCCATTTGCCTTCTCGTTATAATAATTGTTGGCAAGTGAATCAGAACGAATCGAATCTTCATTGATTGCATGTTTGAAAAGGCACCGCAGTTGTTTTTATAAGCATGGGTACAAAACGATTGTTGACTATCCAGGCACTTACCTAGATCCTCTGGTCAAGTGGTTTACCAAGGGAGGAACAAGGTAATTGTATACCCCAAAAACTGAATATTCAACACATGTTCCAAACTTTTGTCCACCTACTACCCTTAGCCAACTACCAGGCTGCTTAACATTTTCTATTGACCACACCACAGCCGCCACTACACCTCTAATCCCCTGCTGGACATTCACTTAAACTCAATTGATAAAAAAAAATTATGTATATATAGCAAATGACTCCCTCGCACTCGACTGTTCTCTACAGGCCACACTAGTGTAGCTGAACCGGGACTCTGCTCCAGGCGGGAGTAAGGTAGACACATTCCGTCTTTCGACTTGGTTGGCTTTAATAATAATTATACTGCCAGTCGGAATAAGAAAATCATTTTAAGTAAACACATTCCCTCGTAGGCCATGCCATGAAGTCACTTACTTACCGATTGATTACCAGAAAACCTTATAGTCCGAGCACATCTAGGCCGAGATTTAGGCCATTACTCTTTTGCAAAGCATATTACACTGAACCAGGAAGGTAAATTGATTCTATCCGAGCCCATATATTATTAATTACAGGATCAGCTCTTTAATGAAAATAAGGTGATAGCCCTATAAATCGCTTCTTTCCCATGGTTCAATTCTTATTGCCCCAATTCACTACATCAGCAGGCTCTAAACCAGTTGATCTCTCAACTGTTCGACAATGGGCCCCTCTCCAGCAGCAAGCCGACGGGAATAATCATACAGAATTAAGCAGGTCCAATGCCCAGATCGTGGAAGGGTAATATGGTTCAGCATTCTTATATAGCGGCATCGGTGAAACCTTAGGTTCAATCTAAAAATATCTAGGTTACCCCCTTGCCTGAAGGAACAGTCCTGAGCATATTAATTATCCCCTCCCCTCCCTAGTCAGTGAGTCAGTCAGTGACCCGCATTCCTCTTTAAGGCATAAGGATATTAATTATGGGTATGAAACATTGCCTAATGAACCTCCACTGCCTTGTGTGTGGTCATCGTAGCTATCATTAACCCTTGAAAGCTATTGTTCCATTCCTTTATTGTTCCCTTACTTTACTTTCTAAGGTAGATAATCCTGATTTACTTTGGACTTGGGATATGACTCTGCATTCTCGGCTAGGAGAGCACTGCGTTACTCTAATTGGTAGGTGCCGACTCTTTTAGGTATGGAAGGAAGGAGATTATTCCCACTGCCTCATGAAAGCTTAATCCTCATGAACATTAACTGTTATCATTCCATTAGGGTATTCATCATAGTGGTCCAGAACTCAATATCGCGGTGGAAGGTAAGCGTTACTCTAATCGGTAGGTGCCGACTCTTTTAGGTATGGAAGGAAGGAGACTATTCCCACTGCCTCATGAAAGCTTAATCCTCATGAACATTAACTGTTATCATTCCATTAGGGTATTCATCATAGTGGTCCAAAACTCGATATCGGGGTGGAAGGTAAGCGTTCTACTCTAAGGAAGGGGATTTAACTGTGCCTCTATCTCATGGGAAGTTAATAAGACAAGCGTATTCTATTGGGTTAAAGCTCATCAACCCTTGTCTGTCGTGATCGTACATAATTGTGCCTCCAGCCATCGTCGTAGCTAATTCACTCAGTGTTCGTCACTGTGATATTAGTATCCGCTATAAGGTAATTGTCTGCAGTAAAGGCGGATCTATAATCCTCTGGACTAAAGAAAAGGCATTCGCCTAGATATTTGGATATTGGGGTATTCATAAAAGAAATGAAACTGGTGTGATTGCAAATTGCATTGTGATTAAGGGACGATCTAAATTTTCAACGGCACATACTAGGAATTATCACTGATGCCTAGAGAAGAAAGCGAAGTAATTGAGTACACGTACTACGAATTCCCACAAATACTCTCACAAAAACCGAGGCAAAAAAACCAAGTTGCAGTGATATCATTTTCAGTCTATTGTCTTTAAATTAATCTCATTCATCAAGAAGAGGCTAAAATATGTTTTACATTTTGTAGTTTTTCTCAGCGGCTGACTGACAGCAAACAAATCTAACCACAAAATCTATTGATGGTTATTCTTTACTGTTTACCTAGTACTGCTATGGTTTTCACAATCCAATCTCAATATTTAGAAGGTAAATTTTACAGTGGGCTAAAGTCTAGACGATTTTCACCTTTTCCGACAAGTTTAATCGAAATCCAGCTGCACGAATTGATGCTGAAAATGCAATTTTTATCGTTGAAATTGCAATTTTGATTGCAGAAATGGATTCAGGGCCCTTGATTACCCTTGGGGAAACCATATTATGCAATTCCAACCACTGAAAAACTGTCATTTCAACAATTTAAGCCGGATTTGGCCAGAAAATACGCTGGATTTGAGGTGCAAATCATCTAGAGTTTAGCTTACACTAAATTTTACAGGACCCTGGAATACATGGAAAGCTAAGAAACCGGACACGCAAGTTTTGGGCTACGTGTCCCGTGTCCAACAGAAACCGGACATGCTAGTTTTGGGCTACGTGTCCCGTGTCCATGTGTCGGACACGAATATGTCCGCGTGTCAGACACGGACGTGTCCACTTGTTGGACACGGACACATTGACAGAGCGTGTCCAGTCGTAGTGTCCCATGACTGTCACTACGTGTCCCAAAAACAGGGCATTCAAACCAAAAAAAAATATGGCTGGGCCCTCTTTAAAAATGAATTTTCACTTGTATCTTGTCATTTGTAAATGTTGGGAGAGCTCAAAGAGCGGTTTGTTTTTGCAGGTGAAGAAGATTTGAAGGCTTGATTCTGATTTATATTGAATATTTGTAAAAAATTGGAGCTATATATCTATATTTTTAAATTTTAATATATAATTTAAAAAAAAAATACATATATATGTATATAACGTACCTGATTCCCGGGGTCATCGTGTCCGTGTCGGACACTCGAATCCCCGCGTCCTTCATGTCCCATGTCCCCGTGTCAGGTGACTTAGATGGAAAGTGAAACCATCTCTTCCCAGTATCTCCTCTACTCCATTGTTTAAAAATCAAAGGGCTCTAAATTGATGCCATCTGCAATATGATATCTAGTACCAGATTACTCAAGCCTGCACAGCATTTTACTAAAGAATGTCACGACCCAAATATATTTATTTTTGTCATGAATTTATAAAATTGAAAGAACGTCTATATTTAGGTAGATCATTATATTTCATTAAGGAGAACCATGATTATCAATAATCATAATTCATTAGGTAGATACATGATTGTCAATAATCCTACTCAATCCCCTGTAATACATGGAAACCATCTCTTCCCATCACCTCCACTGTTCCATTATTTAAAAATCAAAGTGTTTACAACTGATGCTAAGTCTTCAATATGATATCATTGTAACCACTAGGACCAGGTTACTCAAATCTACAACACAAGCATTGTATTAAAGAATGACTGTAGACAAGCAAATATATTTTTCTAACGAGAAAAGATATATAATGTTTAGGTAGATCCATGATTCTAATTCCTAAATAATCCTATTTCATTCAAGAGATCCATGATTGTCAATAATCATATTTAATTAGGTAGATACATGATTGTCAACAATCCCATACACAACTACAAATACTTCAGCTCTGGATCTGGATCTCTATAAAGTACCTATAGAATCTCTCCCAAAGGTTAAACACCGCCTCTCAAAATTTAAGCCTCCATTAAAGCTTTATTAAAAAAATGCCCAATGTTTGCCTGTAGTAAATGTGAAGCAAACAACCATCAAACAATAAGATGAAAATGACATTTTTAATTGATAAAATCAATCATGTATTGGTTCGGGATGTTGCACCAGCCAGACCAGTAATTATTCATCGCAGAATTTAATAATGAAGGTTAAGCAGCTAATCTATGTTTACTATCACTTTCTTCAATATTCAAGGCAGCCAATAGTTTTGGCCATGACTCAGGAATGCCCCCCGGCAACTCAAATTCAAGTAGCTTTCCTCTGCTGCGATAGAACTCCTCAACAGGTCGGCTCTAAGAGAAGAAAATAAGAATATAAAGTTCAGAAACAACCAAAAACAAAGGCATGTAGAAAAAAGTAAAGCTAACAGAAAAATGTACATGCCCAGTTAGCAACTCAAATCAACTAGAGCCCACAAAATCCGCAATAAACAGATACTCAAAAGATGAAAACCAAGATATATACCTTATCATGGTATACACGAAGTCTTTCTTTCACAACTTCTTCCGTATCATCTGCTCTAGTTATCAGCTTTGATTCACAACTTGGCGGTGCCAGAAGAGGAGGCATGCTGATGGCTGGGTGGCCATCTTTTGCTTCAATATTTATTGAAGCCACATTATAATTGTTCCCACACTGGCTGCAGACTCGCCTGCCCAAACATTTTTGAACCAGGACATCTTCTCTGAGCTTGAGGTTGATAACCAGATCGATCTCTGTTACTTGTTCTAGAATCTCCTGCAGTCAAAAGAAAGAAAAACTGCTAAGAAGAGAGATGAAAATGTCAGTCTGCAACATAACCAAGTTTATAGGATAATGGTGCTGAAATCCTGCAACTAATAAATACAGAACAGAATTGTGCTATTAGCCAGCCACTGCAGAAAAAGGTAAATCTATGGAAGCCACTATTGTCATGATGATGGAAAACTGCTAACAAAGAGTACATGCAAAACTGACTTGATAAAAAATTAAGAAGGCAATGTGGCCTCCAGTAAATTGCATAGGGAATGGATATGTACTTCCGGTAAGAAATGAGAATAAATTCATGCTCCCCAATCAATTCCATTCATATTATCCACCTACCAAATAATTTGACAGAGGATACGTTTATCCACTGGTTGCATTTTTTAGTACAAGCAAAGATGCCTATAATCCACCATTTGCAGAAGGAAATAAGTCTGTTTATAGCAATTAATTTGCTTACAAACATCGAAAAGGCAAGCAAACCATCCCACAGGATAAAGCCATAAAGCAAAAGGACCAGTATGAGAATGTCATTTGATTTCCTCTTATATTATCACAAGCTCTGAAGTTCTTTCTACCAAGGGGCTAAACCTTTCAAGTATGGATTGAGTTACAATTATACAGATACAGATACAATTAAACAGATACAAAAATGCCCTTTCTTCCACAAATTCTGGATGTAATAAGGTGTTTAGTGTGTGTGTGTATGTGTGTACATCCACAGAAAACAAGTCTGTCAGGCTATTATCTAACAGCAAGTTGGAGTGATTGCCACAATGATGACCTATGTAAGAACCCAGTGTGCACACTTCTTGTGTTGAAGAGGTTGACCAAGTTTTTCTGATGCGTGGGTTGCATCAATGCAGCAGCACTGACTCCAGCTAATGTGGATAAGGTTTTTTAGAACAAGAACAAAATTTACTAAAAAAGGCAGTACAGGGTTACAAAAGGCACTGACAGGTTTGATTCACAGGTTCCAAATGAATTGCAGGGATAACAGTGAGCTTTTACAGCAAGAGAACTTTCCAATATTGTCTGACTCTGAATTGCTACCATCTGGAATCTGAAACATAAATACAGGTGTTTCAATTGGAAACAGTATTTTTGGCATAAATGAAGACACCTACTTGCCTAATGTTGTTTATACTGTGATATTGGAAATGCTTTATTTCCGTATTTGCTTTGAAGATGCACCACAAATGCACATACAAAGAGTTGACAATATAAACCTTTTCGTTTAAACTTGATGAGAGTCCTAATAGCTTGCTAAATCAACAGAGTGAGACTCGGGAACTTAATTTATGGCAATTAAATCAAGGCCAATCTTTCTTAAGTGAGTGTTGTTGGAGAGAATTCACTGATGTCAACTGAGAATTCACTGACGGGGGCAGCCAACTGATGGCAGCCAGTTTTTGAATATGCTTTGTTAATTTTCGGAAACCAGATCTGATTCTCGCTCTCAATAATTAGCTAATTAATTATAAACTAAAATACACTGAATTCTAACAAATTACGCAGTGGAAAAAACAGGAAATCATTCACACAGTTGACACATGAATTTATTCCGGAAAACCCCAAAGGAGAAAAACCAGCAAACTGATTATTTTAGTAAGATAATATCCTAGGCTTCCATCTTGGGATAATGGCCCACTCAAGAGTAACACAAAGACAGAATGATAGCCTATCACACCTCAAAATCAGTCCTTCGATCTTGAAGGCTGCTAATCACTTTGCTGCCCCTTGCTCCTTTCCTCTGACCCTGCCCCTACACACTTGGCTGAAAGTATTTCTCCAACCAATCAATGACATCTCACTCACATTGTGTGGTTGTTGTGTCTTCTCCTCTCCTTAGGCTTCCTTTTATAGCATCTCAATGGTCAAAACCCTAACCCTCAATCTCCAAAGTGATCGATGGTTGAGATTGGATCTCAACCCCCACTTAAGATGAACAGATGTGACTTAATCTTAAGTTCACTTTTAGTCATTAGCCAACATTAAGTTAACTAATGTGTTTTTCCTAAGACTTAGAAAAGAGATACAAAAGTCACTTGCTCTCTCAAGCAAGTACCTAGAGAGGTAATCTAGACAACTCTTGCATGCCTTACACCTAGAGTATGCAAAAGTACCTATACAAGCTACAATCATCAACACTCCCTCTTAGCGAGGAAGGTACTTCTCGAAGAGCCACCTAGAACTAGTTCTCCCTCTGACCCTAGCACATTGTCGCACACATCATCATACCTATTGGCATCCCTCCAACCTTGCTGGTCAATTGCTCCTTGAACACTAGAAGTCACAGAATCGATGACGATACACATCAATGCCATGAAGTTTAAAAACTTCGTCAAAGGCTTGCTCTCCCTCAATGTGCTCTTATGAGCCTTCTCATTCTCCTGAGCATCCAACAATGTCATCTCGTACCAACTAGGTCTCCTGGCAAAACTAGATGGGGCCAACTCCCTCTTCCCATCTGAAGGTTTACTCCCCACACTGGAAGTTTGTGAACACTGCTCACCCTTCGAAGCCTTCTGCTCCTTGACCTTTGTCACTGACATCGATCCATGATCCAAGATCCCCTTGGATCCAACTACAAGATTTCCCTGTAACTTGTATACTTTAACCTCTCTGGCATTGTTACACGTTAGCGTGTCTGAAGCATTCCTTGCAGATGTACCAAACTGATGGGTTTCTTTTTTCTTTTGTAAAGGCCAAGTTTTGGGGCTATATCTTGTAGAGTGTTTATTTTGGGGCTAAATATCCCTAATCAGGTCATGGCAAGTCCCCTTGGTTTTCACCTTAAGGAGGTGTTGACCTTATGGCTCTGTTCACTACCCTTTTGGTGGGTGTTTGGTGCCCTTGAGGCAAATCATTGGGACACATGGCCACACTCATATTTTGCTTTGTAGAGGTGATTGCGTATGTAAGGGTTGTCATACCCGTTTTAGCACACCTCATTTTTCCCACTTGGACCTATTGTTCTACTGCAAAACCCCTCCTCCTGGTCCATAAACCTCATTCCTTAAAGAAGCCTACAAGGTTAATAACGGAGGGCATTGAGGGAAAAGCATTTGTTAGAGTTTTACTTGGAGAATGACATCCTCCTTTTGGTTCACCTTGCACTTGGTGAAGCCTAATTGCACATTTCTCTTGTTATTTTATGTCATTATGCGATTTATTCCCCAAGTTTGTGGGTGCACTAACCTAAAAGTTTATAATTTGTCATTAACTTGTGCACTTGACTTCGCTCATGTCACTCTTCTTCTTCACAGCCTATGAAGTGGTCTCTCAAGCTGTACTTTCCTTGCTCCTCTTTACCTGACTAGCAAGAGCAACCTTATCATCACCGTTTTGTTGACCTCCATATAGAGATTCCTCTCGAATCTCCTCTTGGATGAAGTCATCCCTCAACCTCTCCAAGTTAGGAAGACTCTCTCATGCAACGATCCCTTTGACGAAGGGTGCCCATGGCTTAGTGAAGCCATTCAAGGCAATCATCACCAACTCTGGATCTGCTACTATCTCTCCAATTGTTACCAACTTATCACGAACTTGTGTGATCCTGATAAGATAAGAAGATCCAATATCTGTCTTGGACATCTTGGTGTTCCTGAGCTCCTCCTTCAATGTCATCTTCCTATTGTGGTTATTACTTCAATATAAACCCGTCAAAGCCTCCCACGTCTCCCTGGTTGACTTCTTCTCAGACATGTGACAAATGAAATGATCCTCCTAACTTTCACATCCTTCAAAATGTGAGCGACTAGGTCATTTGGATCTGTCGGTAGGGTCATTGTGGAGTTAGCAAATTCCCACGACCCATTCGCCATGAGAACGGGATTCATTACATTATAGATCTATAATGCAATGAAGCTATGGAAGAGAAGCAATAGCAAGCATATGTTGAGATTTATAAGGATCAAAAGAAGAATTGAGGGAACCAAATCTCACCCAAATTCCAAAATAGACTCCTCACAAATGCGCTAGAGAGATATTAGTCTAGTGCACTAGAGAGTGCAAAAGCCAAGCACAAGTGTTGAAACCAGAAATAGTAAATACACAAGTGCACCTAAGAGAATGATACCAATTACAAGAGAGCACCATATCACTTAGGCTTGTAACACTATATTCCAAACCAAGAAGATGAAATGATGCAAATGAGAACTTGAGTTGTGTATTTATACATAACTCAAGTGAGGTATCCAACCAAGAGGATTATTGAGCCTGCATATCAAGTTTGACTAGGTCGGCCTTAATCATGATCCATCCCTAGTTATAGAATAAATAAATATAAATATGGCCTTAGCCATAATTACAAATACATAAAATACATATGAATGGGCCATGGCAACATCATACATGAACAGATTCCACCAATTCTTCCAACAACAAACCAAATAGTGTTAGCAGGTTACAAGCTTAAAAATAACTTCACTTTACTGATGGGACAACAGAGCCATTCTCCAGTCCTCATATATTCAAACCTAAGTTGCACGAAACAAGGAAACGGGGACGAGTTTCTGAAACGGGGACACGTTGGAAACGTGACCCCCCAAAATGTAGGAAACGGGGAAACACAATATATATATATATATATATATATATATATATTAAATTCAACATCACGTTTAACATTTTTACTCATAATTTCATAAGTGATTCAATAATGCAAGTACTAAGTAGTAATATACAAAAACAACACAATGATTTTACCCATAAACGATTCCATAATGCAAGTGGAAATAGCCAAAAAACAACCTTCAAAATGAGGTTAAGCCGCTAATACATATATATCCAGATTCCAAAATCAACCTTTATATACGAGGCTACAAGTACAATACTACATCAACATGAACAATGAAAATATAAAGAAAACATGAACTGAATCCCAAAGACTAATAGTCATCATGCTCGGGCCCATCTTCATACTCCTCAAAAATAGAACAAGAAGCCACCATGAGCCAATGAAGAAATCCATGAGAGAAATGTTGAGCCATGTGGGAAAAATGGGCATTGGGTGTTATTTTATAACAAACCCAAGCCTTGAAGAACTTTCTAGAAGCCTATAAACCCCTAGTCGGTGAAAGAAAACCCCAAAAAAAATTTAAAAAGACATGTTTTAGCGGACTGATAGAGGAAATGCCACTTTCTGAGCAAAAAAAAATTGAAAACAAGTTTCCTTAACGAGAAATGTCCCCTCACTCTCGGAAACAGGTTTCCTTGTCGTACGGTACGGGTTTCCATGTTTCCGTACGGAAACACGTCGAGGACGCACATTTCCTGCAACATAGATTCAAACTTAAAGTCATATATGGCTTTAGAAACTTCCACTATTGAAGCCAACGCCAACAAACTTCTGCTAGGCTACATTGAAATCAAAATCATGTGTTGTTTCCCTGATTGATTATATCACTCCGATTGGTCAAAAAGGTTACTATTTCCCCTTAAGCATCTCTTCATGTATAAACAAATCAATGTTTTTCCATTTATTTATGACTTGAGTAGCGAGAGTGTTAAAGAAAGTCTTTGGATCTTTCTGAAATGGGAGCTTTTCCTTCAAGATTTCAAGTGATAATGGACCAAAAGGGAAAACAAAGCTTCAGGAAGAGAAAAAGGTGGGGCCCAAACCTTCCAAATCTAATGATCTGGGACCTCCCACTCAGAAATATCAGATTAAAAATGAATATCATTAAACTTGCAGGATCTTCAAAGGGGAAGGAGGTCTTCATTATGAAGCAGTAGAGGAATTCCAAGCAAAGAATCTTCCCAAATTCTTATTTGAGGGCCATCCAGAGAACCAAGAAATGTAATCTTGAATTATGGGGACAACTTTTAGAATAGACTTCAGAAACAGAGAGTGCAAAGAGGGATTTCGTTAAAGATGAATTTTCGTGTCCCTCAAATATATTTCTTTAATGTTATTTCCTTCAGAAAGATATTTGCTCGGTGATTAGAATACACACAATTTTGACCTATGTTGCGGGGAAGCACTCCCCCCTCCACTCCTGCTCCTGAAGCTCGATTCTAAAGGAAGTGTACAAGAAGCGTTGGGGAAGCACGCTTCCTAAATGCTTCCATATGGGAGTGTTTTCAAGAAGCTCACTTCCTTGCAAAAAAACACTTCCTCGTTTTTTTTCAATTTTTCTTAAAAACAAAAAATCAAGTGATGGGTGGGGGGGAACTAACCCTAGGTCCATACTAATGGTATATTAAGGAGGAAAAGCCTACTCTAATAGAAAAAAACCTAACCTTAGTAATCATCAATAGCATTAAATGGTGCCCATTGAGTGTAGAATAGATGGTGAATGGGTGTATTGTTAAGGCACTCCTTGCGTAAGGTCACCGGTACGAAACTCCATGGGTGCTTACTTACAAAAAAAAGAAAAAAGTAGCATTAAATGGTAATATTAAATTCTTAAAGTAAAAGTTGACATTTTCTTTATCTTTCATTTTCTATCCTTTTACTTAAATTTTTAACATTACCATTAATTGTTTCAGGATGTTTGAGTGGTTCCAACCTAATCGAACATCAAATGCAAAAAGTATAATTTTTTATCCCATTCAAAATTCAACAAACTTAACAATTTTTAGCATTCCAAGATTGTAATGTTTCCACTAGGTTCTATCATGTATGAGGGTATGGCATTGGCATTTAATCAAACACATCAACCCCTCTATGTACCTTGATCTTGGTGGTGTTGATTGTTCAGATTGATGTTGGTGGCCTCCAAACTATTTTTTGAAGAACCCCTATTTTATAGCCCTAGTTTTATAGCCTATTTATTGGTGGCCTCAAAACTAGTTTTTGAAGAATCCCTAGTTAATAGCCTATTTATTGAAGAATCCCTAGTTTATAGCCTATTTATATATTGAAAATTTGAAGCTTTGAGGTTGATGTTATGGATATTGGACCTATGGTTAACAAATTCACTACTAGATGATTGATGATGATGAATGATGTTATATGGTATTATGGTTTATTTCATGTTTTTATACTTTCCATAAGTAATTCAACATTCTACATGCAATTGTTGACATATAGCATCGAAATATAAAAAATATAAATATTATATAAAAAAAACTTTTGAAACGCTTCCAAACTGAAACCTTTTGCAAATTTCACTTTTTGCTCCCACTTTCGCTTCTTGCTTTGTCTTCCACTCCCAAGTAACACATATTTTGACACTTAATACTGCAATCCTTGACTTGAGCTCTTTGATACCCAGGGCACCCAACGTCATTGGATATTTGACCTTTTCTCAAAAGACGAGCAAATTTCGTCTCCCTAACTAATTCCCTTGCTTTCCACATAAAGTGCCTTATTAATATGCCCATATCATTTAGTGTTCCAATAGGATTGAGATCACTTAACAGAGAAAAATAGGATGGTTGGTTAAAATAGATTTAAATAAAATCATCCTGGCATGCAAATTACGCTATTAAGTCTATCCTGCAACCAGCTATCTTCTTTCAGAATTTTTCAGTTATTGGAATCTAATTTATGGACCCATGAAACCTCGAGAAGAGGGGAGTACCCAAATATAACATAGATCTCCAATCTTTTTCAGCAATAAACTCAAGAATTCCCACCAGTCTCTCAATGACATTTTATTTTCCCTCCGGAGGCATTCAATTATTTGAAAGGAATAGCTTAGAAACTTTGGCAATAATTGTCGAATCTCCTCCCATCGGCAAAATGTCATCCACAAACTGGAAATGGCTTTAAGTCTTTGACCCTTATACCATTTCAATACCAGGCAGTTATCCAATTTGTTGCTTTTCAAGGGCTCTTCCTAGGGAATCATCCATAAGAATGAATAAATACGTAGAGAGGAGACAACCCTGCCCTAGTCCCATGGAAGCCTTGAAGAAATCCATGGTTAGTCAATGCAACATTTAACCCAGGAAATGAATTTTCCGGAAAATCCAAAGGCTTTAAAGCCCCAAGGCCTCGAGACCAAATCCATGATTCACCCTATCAAAACCGTTGGCCATGTCCAACTTCAGCACCATGCACTTCTTGTTTGACACTTTGGCTGAGTGGATTGCCTCTGAGACCAAATTCATGATTCACCCTATCAAAACCGTTGGCCATGTCCAACTTCAGCACCATGCACTTCTTGTTTGAGACTTTGGCTGAGTGGATTGCCTCTTGAACTAGGACAATATTATCATAAATCACGCAGTCAGGAACAAATCCCCCTTGTTCTTCTGAACAGTTTTTTTAAGAGGCTCAAGACACTTTGCAATAATCTTGGAACATACCTTATGAGACATTTTATAGAGTGAAATAGGTCTAAATCTGCTAAACTCAACAAGATTTGCTTCATTGGGAATGAATGATAAAAATATGGAATTTGTACCTCCTCCCATTCTGTCTACGGCCCTAGTTTCCTACACCATTTGTGTTACATCCTTTATTATGTGCAAATAACTTTGATAGAATATCACAGGAAATCAGTCCAGTCCCAAGCTCTGTAGTCAACATCTTAAACTGAAGAAGGGCTTGATAAAGTGGCATGTTTCGTTAGTCCCTCTTAGGTTTCATGTAGCCTTTCCTCCCGAAGTTTCCTAGTAGATCCAAGGCCACAAACATATGAGCTGATCCATTTTTTTATATTCCTCCTGAGCCTCTTTATTTTTTGTTCCCAAATGTAAGCTTTAAAACCATCTAGACATAAAGGAGTTGTTCAAGAAGACGAAATTAGGTCCCCAAAGAGTTGGTGTTCCATCCAAATTGAGCTTAATTGAAAAGGGAGAGGACCATGATTCTCCAAAGCGAAGATTTTTAGATAGATGGCCCTATGATCAGATACTGAGGGACTGATGGAGGAAGAGAGGACTAATCCATCAACCAAGAAGCATTGGACTAGGAACCTGTCAGGCTTCTCAACGAGAAACCTAGTTCCAATTTTTGTGTTCATCCAAGTGCAATTTCCCTTTCTAGGTTTGACTTCTTGGAACCCAAAACGAGTCATCAAAACCTAGGCTGCGGGGAATCGCTCCCCCCCCCCCCCGGCTTTACTCTCGATCTGCGCTCCCATAGGAAGCAATCAGGAATCGTTTTTGGGAAACACGCTTCCCTGAAACTCCCTAGTTTTTTGGGAGCGCTTAGGGAGCGATGAGGAATCTTCGCTCTTGAAGAGCTTCCCCATTGCTCCCTAAGCGCTCCCATGAGCAAAAAAATGCTCCCTCAGCGCTGCCAAGTATTGAGGCGATTTTTTCTTTTTTTGGTTTTTGTAACCAAGACATGGTGTTAGTTGGATTTTTGGGCATGGTTAGAGTTATTTACAGTGTTCCACGGGGACGCGTCTCCCAGGGTCGGGGGCGCGCCCCGGGGGCTAGGAGGCTCCATGGGAAACGTTTCCCAGCGCCCCCTTTTCTCAGAAACGTGGGGAAACGCACTTTTTTTACGTTCCTTGATGGGGGTAGAACTTCTACACGCCCCCCCCCCCCCCCCAAAAAAAAAAAATGGGGGGGCTCCCACACGCCCCCCCCAAAAAAAAATGGGGGGGCTCCCACACGCCCCCCCCCCCAAACTTTTAAATTTTTTAATTAAAAAACACAAAAAAATTAAAAATGAAATTTAGTTTTAAAAGAAAAAGAATATACTAACCTAAATCGTGTTTTCTAACCTATTCTATTTTTCACCGTGACCATAATACTTTGACTTTTACAGTTTACTATCCCGCGTGGCCTCCATTTTCCCATTTTCTAAGAGTTGAGAGTTGAGCTGCGCTGAGCTGCTGAGCGCTGTGATGAATGAGAGCCTATCAGCACCTGGATAGCACCGTTGGATTTTATTAGCATGACCCGTGAAGGGCACGTGAGGAGCACCATTTTTCATCTGCCCGTGAGTGAGCACAGTCCAACCTTTCACCCGTGAAGGGCCCATGAGCACAGTCCTGAGTCTAATGCTTGCGAGTTGAGCTGAGCAATTGGTGGAGTCTCAGCCTGTGAGCATTCCGTGGAGTTTCAGTAGTGGCCCGTGAGCATTCTGTGGAGTTTCAGCAGTGGCCCGTGAGCATTCCGTGGAGTTTCAGCAGTGGCTCGTGGACTGTGGTAGTTGTGGCCGATGGAGTTGACGCTAAACTTTCATCCATGGAGTGGACGTTGGTGGCCGTGGAGTGGACGCTGCTAGTGGGTAACGAATCACGATTTACCAATTTTTGTGGGCCGTGGACTGCTCTTCCTCTCCACTGTGCAGTGTGGAGGTATTTTAAATTTTAAAATTTTCAACTTTTCCTTTGAAATTTTAACTCTGTTTTTTTATTTTTTAACTCTGTTTTTCTAAAATTACTAACTGCCCACATTTTGGCATTTCCTCATGCCTGCTACCCTCCTACATATAAGACAGATCTAGTGTAGTTCATTACGATGCATTTCTCCTTGCTAAATTGTGGAGAACGGTAGAGATGATTCCTTGAAAATATCATAAATCTCTGAACTAAGAAAAGCACTTAAGGCTAGGCCATTGATTACTCTTCTTCCATTAACATCTTTCCTTTCAAATTCAGAAGTTTTCACCATTCCGAAACTAGTGGAAACATGAAAAAAAAATACTTTTCATGCCTAAGACGGGACATCCAAAAGATCACAGTTATCTCACGATAAATCATAAGAAGGCTCCCAAGTCAACCTGTAATAGCCTTGTCACGTCCTTGAGTTTCAAATCCAAATTTTAAATATGCTCAAAACATTGCTTTTGAAGATTGAAGCCCGTGAGTGTGACAGTCTGTAGCTCTGTTTTTAAAATTTTTTGCTCTTAATTTTTAGCTCTGTTTTTAAGTTTATTCATAAAAATAAAACTTCTAGTTTATATTTTCAAAATTTTAAGTTTCTGTTGAGATTTCAGGTTGCCAAAATTTGGTGCTGATAAACTATAAAAAATGAGTCATTTCGAAAATAATAGTGGCAGTGGCAATGACACTAATAGGGGCAATGATTCAAAGTCTGAAACTCATGTTGAGGGTCAAGTTGGTAGTGGGGCAGAGGTTGGAAGTGGAGAAGCAGATACTTCATCCAAGTCTGTTAATGTGGGCAGCCAAGGTGCCAATCCACCAAGGATAATGGCTGAATATGCCAAGGGAACATATGATCCCAAAAAACCACTTTTGGTAAATGTAACAAAAGTAGGTGCATCCGTGCCCCAATCTACAGCAAAACGAGGTGGTGGTTCACGTCATTGGACATGCAATGTCTGTGGCCATCGTTGGGTTGGCAGTTACAGTCGGATTAAGCAACACCTTTTGGGCATAGGTGGAAAAGGAGTTAATGTATGCACAAAATTAAGCATGCAACAAAGATCTGACCTTTTGAGGTTGCAAATGGTTGCGGATACAAAGGGCACCTTCTCTAGCCAGAATGTAGAGGCCCTAGAGGGAGGTTCTAATTCCAAAAGGAAATCTAGAATTTCAATTAAAGCATCCAACCTTATGCCTCCACCATCTCCTGCTACGACATCATCCTCAAAGAAGGGCTCTTCTCGTTCATGTGCAATAGGACCAACTATTTCAGGGATGTATGGCAGGTTGAACCGTAATGATACAGATGATGCCATTGGCAAATTCCTTTTTGCCAATGGAATTCCATTTCATGTTAGTCGCTCTCCTTATTATAAAGAGATGGTCCAAGCAATTGCAGCATCAGGACCTTCATATGTGCCACCAGGTGAACATAAGTTGAGGACAGTTGTTTTAGACAGGCAAGTGTCTAATATCACTATGCAGAAAGAAAATATGAGACTAATATGGGTGAAGAAAGGTTGCTCCATTGTTATGGATGGGTGGACAGACATTTCCAAACGTCCACTTATCAACATCATTGTTACATGACAAGAGGGGCCTTTCTTTCTTAGAGCTATTGATTGTTCAGGAAAGCGCAAAGATGCAGCTTTCCAATTTGAGCTTCTTCGAGAAGCTATAGAGGAGGTTGGACCTACAAATGTCGTGCAGGTTGTGACAGATGCGGCAGCAGTGTGTAGATCCGATGGCTTACTAGTTCAAAACACATATAGGCATATTTTTTGGACACCTTGTTGTGTGCATGCACTCAATAATGCACTGAAAGACATTGGGAAGATTGAGTGGGTATCATCATTGGTGTTAGCTGCGAGAGATGTGCAGATGTTTATCTGCAACCACCACACCTCCTTAGCCATGTACAGGACTCACTCAAGGAAGGAATGCCTGAAGCCCACAGACACTAGATATGCTAGCTATTATCTCTTGTTGGATAGGATGTTGGAGGTGCGGCCAGCATTGCAGGCCATGGTTGTGACTCCGAATTGGAACAGGTGGACTGGATCCAAGACAAATGAGGGTAAGAAGGTCAGGCTTCAAGTTTTGGATGATGATTGGTGGGCAAATTGCAGCTATTTGGTGTCTTTCTTGCGCCCTATAGTTGAGGTTATTCGCTATGGGGACTCAGATTCTCCTAGCCTTGGAGAAATCTATGAGACATTTGATAGCATGTTGGGTCGAGTAAGGGCGGCCATTCGTGAGAAATAGCCATCCTTAGAGTTCTATACAACCCAAATTGGACCCATTATTCAGCGTAGATGGGATCGAATGAACACACCTTTGCACATGGCAGCATATGCACTTAACCCAAAACGGTATGTTGAGAGGCCTGGTAGAATTTCCCCCATTGAAGATCCAGAGGTCAAGAGGGGATTTCGAGCTGCCATAACAAAGATGTATGATGAAGATGATGCAAAGAAAATTCGAAGACAATGGGTTCATTTTGCAAATCTCAATGGTCCTTTCAACAAACATGATGCAAAAGAAGATCTTAAGGACTTAGGCCAAGAAGACCCCATTGGTTGGTGGAGGATGCATGGGGATGATGCTCCAGAGATTCAATATCTTGCTATTCGCTTATTGTCACAGATTGCTAGTTCCTCTGCAGCAGAGAGGAATTGGTCTACATATAGCTTCATCCACTCTATCAAGAGGAATAGACTTACCTCTAAGAGAGTAGAGAAGCTAGTTGCAGTTCATAGTGCCCTACGTCTTTCACATAGAAGACACCAGAGTATCAGATGGGACCGCCTACACGATGGGATGTGGATCCAGAGGATGATGCACAGATAGATGAGGAGGAGAGACTAGATGAGGTGCAACACGGTTTGGTTGGTGTGCCATTGGTCACTCCTGAGGTTGAGACTGAGAGTGACTCCGACTTATATGGTGACACTCCCATAGATGGTGACTTCATGCAGTAGATGCATCAAGAGGACCAGTCCATGGATCTATCTCCTTGATGCACTTTGAGTCTTGACTCTTTTCATGATTTATTTTCGATACTTTTAGTTTTAACTTTTAAACTTTTATTTACTGTCATTGATGAACTCAGACTGAGTCTTTAGACTTTGACTCATCACTCATTGACTATTTAGTACTTTACTCTTTAGTACTATTTATTTTGAGTAAATTTTGCCAAATATATTATACTGCAGTGTTTACTAGTCTATTGTTCAGTGTTTAGTGTTTAAGGCTTAAGCGTTAAAGTTTACAGTTTATCATTTATGTGACATGTCTATGATTTACTAATTTAGATTTATGATTATTGATTTGTCATTTAAAATTTAATAATTTATTTGTTGTTAACTTGTTACTTGTTTATGTTTATGATTCAAAGTTGTTATGGAAGATGTGCATGTATTTAAAATTAAAAATAGTCATTATGAACTGAATATCTTGTTTACATTGATGATTGCACCATGATGAATTTCAATTTAGCATGTATTTACTATTTTTTTTAATAATTTTAAAGATGCCCCCCCCTATGTTAAAATTTGAAGACCCCAACGCCCCCCCGCTCCCCAAAATTCCCCAAAATTTGGGGTTGCCTCTGCACGTCCCCAATGTGCGTTTCCTCGCTCCCGCCCCCCCCCGTCCCGGAAACTTGGTGGAACACTGGTTATTTAGGGGATGCATTATATGGAAATGTTAAATTCTTAAAGTAAAAGTGGAATTTTTCTTATCTTTCATTTTCTATCATTTTACTTAAATTTTTAACATTATCATTAATTGTTTTGGGATGTTTGAGAGTGGTTCCAACCTCATCGGACTTCATATGCAAAAAGTGGAATTTTAGATCCCATTCAAAGTTCAGCAAACTTAATAATTTTCAGGATTTCAGGATTGCAACATTTCCACAAGATTCTATCATGTATGAGGGTAAAGGATTGGAATTGAATCAAGCACATCAACCACTCTATGTACTTTGATGTTGGTGGTGTTGATGTCTAATTGTTGAAGTTGATTGAACTCCTCTATCTTAACCTTGATAAAGATTTACCCTTCAATCAAGAAAAATCACTTATTAAGCATTGGAAGGTTTTTCTACCTACATGTTCCACTCCATGCCCGAGCATATGTCATTACTCCTTACAGCAAAATATTATTCTCCATCTTGGTTGGCCCAACTAGCACCTGGGGGTGGAATTAGGAGAAAACCACACATAGATCCAAAGGTGTAGAATGGATATATGCTTGTATTAGACAAGTTGGTCCATGATAGGAGGAGCGTGCTCAAGTACAAAGTGAATTTTTGAGCAAATACATCAGTGAACATGGAGTCTTTGGTAACCTGCATACAACCAAAGATCTAAATGGGTTGAGTCCTATCGAATGGTGAAACGTGTATTGCTCCTCTACACGGCATATCTACATAAATTGGTGGTGAGGGTGCTTTGATAGGTTGTTAACATTTCTTGTGTAGAGAGGTGTGTTGGAGCACCTACAACTTCATCCACAATGTGAACACTGAAGAGAAACAGTTTGAATGTAGATCAAGCAGAGGAGTGTGCTCAAGTACTAATTGAATTGAGCAAATACATCGATGAACATGGAGTCTTTGGTCACCTACATGCGACCAAAGATGGAGATAAGTTGAGTCCTATCGAAATGGTGGAACATTTATTGCTCCTCTACCACATCTCAGCATAAATTGGCGGTGAGGGTGCGTTCATAGGTTGTTAACACTTCTTCTATAGAGAGGTGTTGGAGCACCTACAACTTCATCCAAAATGTGAAAAGAAACAATTTGAATGTAGATCGAGCAGAAAGCATGGTTTATGTGCACTACAAATTGACATTGTTGTCCCATTATTGTGATGCAGCCAAGAATGATAGAACATATTTGACCTGGGACAACAATCCAGAGGACGCTGATTTAGAGGATGGAGCCATAGCATTAGAGTGCTTGGACTCTGGAGGTTGAACTTTTGGGTGATCAGGATGGTGATCAAATTCATACAACGAAGATGCTACACCCCCAACCACTAGTAGGTTTTCAAATGTAGGACATTTGTCTTTATCTTACAACTCTTTGGTAATGAATATGATGCTCTGTTTCATTTCATGGTTGATGTTATCTCTTAGAGCTTGTTGATTGCAAATATTATATGTTTAAACGTGAAGGTTGATGTTGTTAATGATTGACCATTTGATGACGATGTTATAAGTTATAACTCATAGCTCCAAAATTATTGATGTTATAGGTGGTACTAAATGATTATATCTATGCTTTCATGTTTTATATAGCTAATTCTACATGTTTTTTTTAAATATATGGATCAAAATATATTAAAATTTAAAATATGTATTATATAAAAAACGCTCCCAAAACTGAATCTTTTCAAAAATTCGCTTTTCGCTCCTGCTCCCCACTCCCAACAGCATAGATCAAAACTTCAACAGTTTCCTGCATGGGTCTCTCTCACACACAAACCACCATTTTTTATTTGATGTCCAAAACTAGATGAAAATCTCCCACGATGATCACATTGAACAAGAGTAAGAGAGGAAATCTCCCATAGTTCTCTTCCTGCTCTGAAAAGATTTGGATCCCTTAAAATCACTAGGCCTCCCTCTAGATTCTTTTTCTATGAAATCTGCCTGTCCCAAAAACAAATTCTTCGTGGCAGAAAACACAAAGGAACCAGTGTGGTGTCTTGCAATAAGACCACAGCTGCCTTTTATTTTTATCAAATGATTCAATTCTTTCATTTTAACAGGACTGATAAAACCTTGGTCCTTCAATGTATCATTGCTTAGAGCCCAAGAGTTGATGCTTCCTCTTCTAACACCATTTCCAGTGTTTCTTCCAGGGGCCTTCTCTGTCTGCCTTTCTTTTGGAGAAAGAAGGGACCCTTCTTCCTCCAAATAGCACAGGGTTGAGGGGAATTTCTATAACTCAATCCTTCCCAGAATTTTTATGTACCAAAGGAACTGTCTGCTGTTTCAAGGGCATAATCATTTCACTGTCTGAATGAGCAATAGGGATTTCAACTCCCTCCATCAGGAAAATCTGATCTGATTATGGGGCAACCCCCTTCATTCTCATTTTCTGTTTTAATATTTACTCTTTGTTCTTCCTGCTCTTCATTATCAAGGGTAAAGAATCAGTTTTGCAATTCTGTTTGTGGCCTACGTCACCAGGTTCAACGTTTTTTAAGGATAAAATTTGAAATTCAGCAAATTTCAGGGCATGCCGAATTTAATCGTTAAAGTTCACGATGAAAATTCAAATTATTTGGAATCGTTGAAATGCGTTTGAATTCTATTTAAATACCTCTTTAAATTCGATGGAAAAGTGGAAAACAGGAAAACCATAGCTCAAATCGTAACTCATTGTAGCCGCCCATGTTTTGTTGACTGAGTGAAGCCTCAATTCTGAGGTTGAACCCATCACCATCGCCTGCCATTGCCATCGCAGGACCCCGCCTCGACTTTAGTATGTTGCTCGCGCCTTGCCCTCGCCCTCCACTGTCGATCAACTCGAACATGAATTCAAACCAAGTGCATCAGGTCGCATACTGCTGAAGTATATCGTGATATTTAACAATGCGGGTCATAATTCACACAACTCACAAAAAGGGTCACGATAGTTAATGCATATCACGGTATACTTTCATTTTTAACCATATTAAATTTTATTAAAAATTTTCATATATGGTATAGTTGGTATAGGTATAGACTATAGTTTCATTTTATCATATTAAAAGATTTCATATATGGTATAGTTGGTATGGGTATAGACTATAGTTTCATTTTATCAAGTGGTTAATGGGTATATTAAATTTTATTATATATATATATAGTCTCGAATTTAATGTCGAATTTTATCACTAGAATTTTTATTGTCGATTTTTTGTCAAATTTCAAGGTCAACCGACTCGAACACGAATTCGAACCAGGTGACTTAGTTTCTGGCTGTATGATTGTATCTTCTTGGTCACTTGAGACAGCTTCTATTTTTGTTGTTTGAGACGTTAAATCCCCCTTCCTCTTGAGCTAGTGCTTGGTATTCTACAAGGGCTTCCCTAAACAGCTCCTGGCAAAAGTGCCCATATTTGTGGCAATGATTGCCTTATATGGGATTTACTTATCATTCAAGTTGTGAATATGCACCCAATTCCTGATTTAGCTCTTTTCAATCCATTCCATTTTCATAATCCTTCCTTTCTTTGAACCTCCCCCTTATCCCTGTGTCCTTAGTTGCCTATCTCCCTCCTTTATGTGTTTTATTATATTCTCTTTCCTTTCTCTTTAGGGTTTTTTATTTTTTCTTGCCGACCTAGACTCCCTCTCTCCTTGCTCATTTCTAATCTTGCTCTATTTATTGGTTGGTCAACCTTATTCTTTCTTGACTCTTCTTGGTCCTGAAGTTGAACCTTACTGAAGGTTAGAAACATTGACTTTTTAATCTCTTTGCAGGTTCTCCTCTGCTGCTCATGTGAATTGTCTCTAAGGTTTGTTAATTGTCGTGTTGATTATCCTCCTTAAAATTCTATTTAGGTTTAGATCATTTTAGCATAATTTTGACTAGTTAAGGCACAGTTCAGGAAAATAGATGTGAGGTACTTTATGCTAATAAACACATCAATCAATTACCTTTCACAAGTTTTTTATGGACAAGCATTTTAAAATTTCTAGCGCATACTCCATACAATGGATAAGATACTGCAAGAAATCCCATTGAACACATTCTCTATCTCAACATAAGCTTGGACTCTAAATTGGATTAGATAAAACATACAATGTTGTCATCACGGCACCATTCGACATATACAACAATTGGCATCCGCAGTACAGTGCACAGCTCAAAATAGAGAAACCACAATCAGAATCATTACCCCAAAATAACAGGTTGGAAATTCTTACAGCTTGTCTTGTTGTTCTTGGAAACCCATCAAGTATAAATCCTGATTCACCCTTCAGTGCACTTTTTTCAAGACGCCTTGATAATATATTAACAATGACATCGTCTGGTACCAGTTTCCCTTGATTTACAATACTTGCCAGCTACAACATGAAACATCCAATAATTAATAATTATGTGTCAAAAAACAATCAAAGCTACAGAAAGTATAAGTGTCTTATTAAACACTTTTCATTTAATTTATTCTATAACTAAATAAAAAAGAAATTTGTGTATGAAGAGTTCTAAAGGGGCACCATCCAATTCTAAAACAAGCAAATCACAGAAAATTAACTAGTCGCTCTAATGGATCATCAAAGATTCTAAAAGGACCCCATCCAATTCTAAAACAAGCAAATAGCACATGAATATCAACTTCAAGAAATGGAACAAGCAAATAGCACACAAATATCAACTTCAATAAATGGAATCTTCACTGAAACAATAACTAACCAGAATCCATCAACTAACCAACGCTTTTAATCAAATATGTCCAATGTCAAGAGATTCAAAATGCATGAAAAATGGGTTTCCAGATCCTTAGAGGCTTTTGATAGGTGCTCTGATCCTTGATATGACAGAAGTTTATAGAGGAAATATAATCTTGTGCTGCTGCTTAAATGAATATGGATGAGAAGCTTGGAGTACACTTAGAGGCTGTTGTGTTATCTTCACCCTTGGGTATTAATTCCTCCTTGATTTGCTGGAGGTACATGACCAACTGCTACTGTTGTTTCCACCTTCTGCTCTTTTTAATACTTGTAACTCAGAAAAAGGCATTGTCTTCTATGATAGACTGATAGATGGACCTAGCTGCTCCTTGAACTTTGGTTCTTGATTGGGCTATTTGTCATGATCATTTTATTCAGTTATGGTGGTTAAATGATCTATCCTTGGTAGCATATCCATCTCTATATGACGTATGTCTCTATGTCACTCTATAGATAAATGATAGATATCTGTACCCATTGTTGATTGTTGTTCGATATCCATCTATATCATCAATAAACCTTTAATTGCCTTCATCAAGATTTTTGCACCTTAATCACTTTCACAATGCCTTACCCATAACACGATTTGGCTGTTGAAAGACAGGTATGCCAGCTGAGCATCTCATCCTTTAAAACTCCCTAATACCCACTGCAATTTCTCTAACAGCTGACTGGAAAGGAATCTCTAAGTCACATGGTCCGAATTCGAATTCAAGTTCGATGACCATTTGATTCAAATTCGAATTTTTCAATGAGATTCGTTTTTAGATTCGAGTGTATATATATATATATAAAATGAAATATAGTACAAACTACAAACTAATAAAAAATTACATCAAGAATTTATTCGTGGAACTGGAAATGCATAACTCAGGGTTTGTTTCAACTTTCATCTCAACTGCTCAGATAAATTTATTCTCAAGTGCGATTAACTTCACTCTTCAATGGCGACACAACATAATAGCTGGTCTATGACTGCCATTGCACTTGTAGATTATAGTCTATAACTCAAACAATGAGCTAGTGATTGAGCAATAACAATGATTTGTGAACATTGAGATGGAAACTCATAGAGTCATGAGCTCTAAAGCCCTAGCATGAGGTTTTCTTTCCTAAGCAGCAATAAGCAGAGAGGAAAAACTTTGTGCACTGGTTGCGAGTTGAGACAGGAAAAACTTTGCGCACAAGTTGGGAATTGAGACTGGAGTAAGTAGACAGTAGCTTGTTAGGACTAAGGTTTAAATGAAAAGACCAACCCCAAATTTTTTTGATATTTTTATTAAATTCACCTTCAAATTCGAACCAACTTGAGATTCGACAAAATTCAAACCTGAAGGTTCAAATTCGCCGAATCTTGTGACATAGGCAAGGATAGTTGCCTTCAAAAAAATACTTGCTTTGTTGCCTTTGTTAAAGACAAATCTAATGCTCTTCGAAAATATTTTTTTGAGCTCCAAGAACATTTTTCGCTCCAAGCCATTTTTTGATTTCCTCGACCTTGTTCTGGCTCTTGTGGAGTCTGGACTCCTTCCAGATCCACCTGATCGGATTGATTGGTGTTCAGTGGTTGTTCTGGTTCCTGAAGTTTGTATTTGGCAGGTTGTTCAATGGATTCAGCTGAAGGTTTTCAAGAAAGCCTTTCCTGGTTCGATTTGGCTCTGGCTAGGAGCTTCTACAGCTATCTATGGATCGATTTCAAGCTGACTTGGCTCGAATCGAATTCTGGATCGGTTTGTCTGCTTGCCTCTGGTTGGCTGTGGAGAAACGCCTCACGTTTGAGGGATTGATGGTCTGATTTCAGATGAGCTGCTTCTTGGCTTGTTGGAGTCTTTCTTGAATCTCAATGTGATATTTGTGACTTGCAAACCCCATAGAATTGCAGCGTCAAGCTTCATCGCCTAATCAGGTTTAAATTTGCTCGAATCGGAGGTTCCCAGTCTCTGCGATTTGCTGAAGGATATTCTCCTTTTCCCATGGGTGATCAGGCTTCCTATAAACTGCGAATTGCTGGTGGATCTTCTGCGTGGGTTGTTCATTCCCTTTACATCCTGGTTGCCTCGTGGGTGATCAGGCATTTATTTGATTTGGTGGAGTTCTTTCTTGTAAATTTCGAATTGCTAGTGGATCTTTCCTCCTTCTAAAGTCTGAATGGGTATTCTGGACTTTGCTTTGTTGTTTTCCTTGGTTTGGGAGCTCTGTCCTGGAGTGTTTTTGATCCAGGAGGCTAATTAGTTTCTTCTTGGACCCTGAGTAGGATATTGGGGATTTTCTTTCAGAATCATGGATTCTTGTAGTGATCCTCCTCCCCTCCCTCCAGAATTGATTGCTTTTAAATGTTTAGTTGCTTCCAGTAGCAAGAGGAAGGGTAGCCCCCTGATTCAGCAATTTGTGAAGAAAGTAGATATTTCTACTGTTGAATTACCCGCTGAGAGACCTTGCCGGACGGCTTTGAATCTCTCTGAGCATGGATTAATTGGTCAATTCACGAGACTCTAGCCTTCTCCTAAGGCAATTGAAGGTTGGGTTCAGCGTAACTGGAGACCGTTGGTTACGGAAGGAATTCACAGCCACTTGGTCGATAGGGGGTTCTTTGTCTTTGTATTTGAGTCTGCTGAAGACAGAAACCTTATTTTTCGAAATGGCCCTTACTTCATGGGCCCTCGGGGACTATATTTGAATAAATGGACCCCTGACTTCGATCCTACTCAGGATGTCCCCTCAGCTGTCCTGGTTTGGGTTCGACTTTTTCACCTGACGCTCCACTGTTGGAATTTGGAATCCCTTGAAACCATCGGAAACAAATTAGGTAAATATATTGACAAGGCAGAAACCAAAGACCAATACTTGTGTGCAAGAATATGCGTCGAAGTGGATTTAGAGATTGGATTGCCGAAGGCGATCAACTTAACAGTGGCAGACTGGTCTCACATTCAGGAACTTGATTATGAGCAACTTCCTTTTAAATGTCACCATTGTCATGGTTACGAGCATTTTACTAGGAATTGTAAGAAGAAAGCTGAAGAAATCCCTGTACTAGAGAAAGCAAAACAATGGACAAATATTCAGAAAGCTGGTCCTACTAAGCAAGGGTTTAAACTAAAAGGAAAAGAACCTTCAGGGAACAGAATAAACATTAGTGAGAGGAAGAACTTACCAAAAGATGTAGGAAAATTAGAATCCTCTAATTCATTTGTTGTATTGGCTTCGTTGGAAGGCCAAAATCAGTCTCTTGAAGAAGGTGAGATAATCCCTTCAGAAGTACAAATCAGTGAAATTGAAGCAAATACGAGGTATCTAGAGATGGCAAATCATTCTTCTGGTATTCCAATCCTCCAGGAAATTCACAAAGCCCCTTCAAGCCCAATTCTTCAGGAAATACATAATTCTCCTTTAAGACAATCTACTTCGCCTTCCTATGCTGAAATACTTAAAAAAAAGGTGGTTGAATCATCTACGTCCTCAGATGAAGATACATTTGAACAGTCTTCAAAAAAGATTGGGAGAAAGTCTCGAAAAGATATAAGAGAAGAAGCAGCGGAGCGTTTGAAAACGCAAGGCTCTCAAGCTACCATAGAGATGACTTTGGGTAGAAGTAAGAGGAACATACCTCTTAATGGTGGAGCAACCCCTTCTGGAACAGGTAAATAATGCAGCTTACTTCGTGGAACTGCAGGGGATTGGGGAATCCAAAAAAATCAGAAGAGGTCAAAGATCTTATGAGAATGGAATCACCTGATATTCTTTTACTTCAAGAGACAAAAATAGATAAGGTTTTGCTTTTAAATCTCAACAAGAATAAGTGGAATATGAATAATGGTATTGTTGTCAGTGCTTGGGGCACTTGTGGGGGCATAGCTACTATTTGGCCGGCGGACAAATTTTCCCTGCTATCTTCTTTTGCTTCTCAACATTGGATCTTTACAAAGCTTCAGTGTTCTGTTAGCAAGAATTCTATTGCTCTATTCAATTTGTATGTACCTATTAATCAAAGTCGAGAAGAAGTGTTGGCTCTCCCTATCTAAATTCCTGGATTCCAAATTTCTTAGCTTTATTATTATAGCTAGTGATTTAAATATCATATTTGATCCTAGTGAAAAAAAAGGAAGAGTGTTGGGTAAAGATCCTCTGCTAGAATTCGTGGAGACAATCCTTCATACGTGGGATCTTCTGGATTTTAAGCCTAAGCGAGGCTGTTTTATGTGGAGTAATAACAAGGTAGGGACCGACAGCATCCTAGCTCGATTATATCTTTTTTGGTGAAAAGTTCTTTTTAGACAAGAATCTTCTAATTTCCTCTAAAATTTTGCCGAAGACTTCTTCAGATCATCATCCGATTTCTTTGCTTTTGAAAGCAGAAGAAGATTATGGGCCAATACCGTTTCGGTTCAATCCATTGTGGAGCGAGCGTGATGGTTTTTTGGTCACAATTATTAATGTTTGGTCTCAGTACGTTGATGGCTCCCCAAGCTACGTATGGGAGCAAAAATTAAAAAGAACTAAGTATGTATTGAAAGCCTGGATAAAACAGCCACTAATAACTCCTTCTAGCAGCAGAATTGAGAGTGTGAAAGAATTAGCAGAGATACAATACACCCTGGAAAAGGCTGATATTACTCAGTCGCTGTTAAAAATGGAGAAGCTAGCTCAAGACAAAACGTATTAGTCCTTTCGGCATGAAGAAGAAACCATGCGTCTCAAGTCGAGAAGCCTTTGGTTGCTAGCTGGTGATAAAAACACAGCATACTTTCACAGACAATTTCGTGCAAGAACTTACCGAAATCATATTGTTGAAATTACTTCTAGTGAGGGAGTATCTATCAAAGGTCAAAGGGATTTATTACAGGCTGCTAATAGACACTTCAATCAACTCTTTACTAAGGATGGTGAACCAGATAATGCAGTTAAAAGTGATCTTTTATCTTATATCCCTTCTCTGGTATCTGCTGAGCTCAATACTGGTCTTACACAGGCTTTTTCAGAGCAAGATGTAGTGGAGGTCATCTGGGGAATGGAACCAGATAAAACCCCAGGGCCAGATGGTTTTTCAATTCATTTTTACAGAATATGTTGGCCTGTTATAAAATATGATTTGCTCCGTATGATCTCCTCCTTTCTCAGAAAAGCAAAAGTTGGCGGCTGCACAAACTCGACTTTTTTACCCTTGATTCCCAAGGAAGTCAATCCTACATCCTTTGATAGGTTTCAGCCTATCTCTCTGTGCAATGCCTCCTATAAAATCCTAGCTAAATTATTGGCTAATAGATTAAAACCTTTATTGGGATCTTTAATCTCTCCTCAGCAGGGGGGTTTTGTTTAAGGCTGGCATATAATAGACAATGTGATTCAAGTGCAAGAGGCCATCAATCACGCTCTCTTTGCTGATGATTCTCTTCTCTTAGGTGGAGCTTCGTTAAATATTGCTCGTGCCTTTAATGGAATTCTTCAAAATTTCTGTTGTATTTCTGGAGCTTTGGTTAACAGGGAAAAAAGTGCGGTGTACGGGTGGAATGTGGATCAAACGAAAATGCTTCAAATTTCTAACATTCTGGGCTTCTCAAGCTTTGCTCAGTGGGTTAAGATCAAATATCTGGGTCTCCCTTTGACTTTGGGTGCTAGTCCTCCTTCGCTTTGGATAGATGTTTTGAGCAAACTAAAAGCCAAAATAGTCTCTTTCGGTGGCCATTGGTTGACAAGTGCAGGTAAATTGGTTTTGTTAAAGTCAGTTCTTTCTTCCCTTCCTATTTTTCAGTCCTCATTGCTTCTAGCTCCCAAGTCCATTTCGGCCCAGATAGCCAAGATTCTTAGGGATTTTCTGTGGTGTGGAGGAAAAGGTAATCAAAAAAAAAATCATTTGGTCAATCGAGAGACTATTAAAAGACCTATTACTGAAGGTGGATTGCAAGTACGAGATCCTGCTCTAGCCAATCTGGCTTTGGGAGGTAAGCTTGTCTGGCATATTTTTGCAGATAAGAAACATCCGATCAGCAAGCTCTTTTCGATGAAATATCTCAAAGGTGGATCCTTGAGACCTTTAAATTCTGAAAAGCTTCCTACAGCTACTGCTACCTGGAATTTGTGCAGGAAAAGTTTCAATTTAATTCAGCAGCATGTGTACAGAATCCCTGGTAATGGGAAAGGAATTTTTTTGTGGGAAGATAAGATACTTGGGAACTCTCCTCTGTCCTCTGATAATTCTTTTTCTGAGATTAAACTTTGAATGACTAATAAAGGCCTTTTGCGTTTAGCTAACATCTGCTCTTGGGACGCTGAGGGGAATTGGGTTGATTGGAAATTTCCGGAAATGCTTGACCGGTTGATTTCAGATCAAACAAAATTGATAAAAGCTCTGTCCAGGTTGGCTCCTGTACATTTCTCCTTGAAAGATAAATGGGGTTGGGGAGCATGTGGAGTTTATTCAGTGGAACATGGATATTCAGAAATTAATATTTCTCATGCTGCATTGCTAACTCCGGCGCTCTGGAAGTCGATTTGGTCCTCCTATGGATTGCCAAAGGTTAATTATTTCTCTTGGCTCCTTATGCATCAAAAAGCATTAACCGGAGAGAATTTGTGTAAGCGTGGCTTCCATGGGCCTCATCGTTGTTGCCTCTGCAAAGCAGCACCAAAAAATTCTGATCATCTGTTCATAGAATGTGACTTCACTCAACATGTTTGGCGGCTGGTTCTCTTGAAATTACCGATTTCAGATCCCTCTGGCAGTACGGTCCTGGATTTGTTTTCTAACTGGCTAGACAGAGTTCCAGCATCAAACTGCAGCAGCGTTGGACAAATTGCTTGGTTTATTATTCCCAAATGTGTATGGTGGGCGATTTGGCTTGCACGCAATGATTTGTTGTTTAACGCCAAAGTTTGGACTCCTGATGAAGTGGCTATCAAAGTTAAACTTCAGATTTTGGAAATTGTTAGAAAGTGTCCTTCCTCCATTCCGCAAGAAATGATAGCGTGGTTGGGATGCAGCTTGAAAAATAATGATATGAAAAAATAATTAGACAAGCCATTGATGCCTTCTCTCTGGCGAGTGAGGTTCACTGCAAATAATTTCCCTCTTTGGTGGAAGAGCAAGGGAGTATACACAATTTTTTTTTATGGAGCATCTAAAGGGAATCCCGGAGTAGCGGGAGCTGGCGGTTTAATCTTCTCTCCGGACAGCGAGAAAATAGCTAGTTTCAGCTGGGGCTTAGGAATTTGTTCTAATAACCAGGCTGAGTGTTACAGCCTTCTACGGGCCTGTTATCTTGCTAAGAATTTTGGACTCAAGGAAATACAAATTTTCGGGGATTCAGAGGTCTTGATAAAATTGTTGAATTCTGAGTCTCAGTTCAATAATCCTTCTCTGGACAATATTTTGCAGCGAATTCGTAATCTCTTGAAAGATTTTGAGAAAGCCTCTTCTTTCCACATTTTACGAGAGTTAAACAAGCAATCGGATTATTTGGCTAATAAAGCCCGTCTTCTGCCATTAGGAAGCTTTAGTTTCAATGAAGAACCTTGTATTACGAAGCCGCTTCTGTAACTGTCATATGTAAGAGGGATGATGGTTAGAAATCTTCTTTCTGTTTATTGTAAAGATGAAATTCTCTTGCTGATTATTGTTTTTCATTCTGGGTCCCTTAGAAGATATCTTCTGACCTTATTGTAATTTGGCTCATGGCTGATCTAGCTATTGCTGGTCATTCCAGGAATTCTTCAACTTTTCAAAAAATAAAAATAAAAAATATAACCATTTGAGTTAAAAAAAAAAATAAAGACAACTCTAAAATAAAATATAGGAGTTACGAAGACTATGTGTATAGTGATAGTAATGGAGAAGGCCAGCAGATAATTTTAGAACTAATAGCAAAATCAAGTGCCCACCAATTTGTTATTTTGCTAGTAGAAAAGAATGGCCTATCAACGTCTTTACGCGAAAGTGCAAGTATTTAAAAAATGAGATATGTAACCTTACAGGTTTGTAAAAATATAACTGGGTGGATGACCGCCTGGCATGTTTGGGTTACCAAGTTCTGAGTAAAAGTACTGAGTTGGAATGTTTGATGTGGAGTGGGTTCAGGCTGTCATAGTTTTAGGCATCAAATCTGGCTTTCATATAGACTTGTTTCTCCAAATAATCATAACCATGACAAAAGTCAGCATCAAGGAACAAAATATCCTCTGTCATGATATAATTGACTTCTATAGATTTATCATGTTCATAATTGCAGTCCTCTTCGGGAATTTGGATTGTTTACAATAGATCAGATGGTTTTCATTGGGCACTTCTAATAAGTTTGTCGTGTATTCCTTAAGTTGTTGGTTGGGCAGATTGGTTATAATTAAACCTGTGAGGTCTATTGGAATGCCTTATAGTTTGTCGAGATATCTTGTCAATAAAAAAGATTTGTATGTGTTTCTCGAATTACATAAAAAGAAATGCTACATAATTTAGAAAGAAAAAAATTAAAACCCTAAATATGTTACCTCTGTTGCAGAAGGCCCGGACTGGGAAAGCTCCTCTCTGAGAAGATCCCCCGTTGCGATATGAGGAATGCCCAAAAATCGCGAAAGCCGGCTAGCATAAGTTCCTTTACCAACACCGGGGCAACCCAGAAATATCCACTGCATATTATTTCCTTTAGGTTGCGGGCGGTTCCGTGACCCTTGATCCATACCTGCTACACCCCATTGATTCGATGCTTTCTGGGAAGCCAAAGTGGAATAACCCATGCGATAAATAGGTTTCATGAGGCGGTTGATGGCCGCCATCGCTGAGATGGAAAATAACCTCAGTTACCAAATTCGTCTGTATTGCAGCTTTGGGTGCCAAAATCCGCTAGTTACACGACATACCCAAAATATCTCCGAAATTTTCAATCAGACTCTCCCTGGACAATGGTCTGGTGACCGCTCTGGTACCCTTGTGCGTTAATCTGCTCAGATCGCCCTCCACGGCTCACCAAACTCTTGAAGTTTAAACCTTTCAGCAGATCAAATCCCTCTTCCACGTCCAGTGCTAGTTCTTATAAAGAGTAGGCCGACAGGCAGAGGGTAATGATGCGGTCGTAGAGGGCTTAGCGATCACCCACCAAAATGTTAATGCACTTGAGAAGCTACCGGGATAGCAGGTGTTACAACTCTAGCAATTCACTCTATCGAATACGTGTGAAGCTCCTGTACAGTTAGCGGAGGTCAAACTCAAATTCTTCCGTATCAAAAGAATTAAGGGTTTTGTATTTGTTGGGTTTGAACCTGCACTGTTTGGTGGATTCTGCTGATGAAGGGTTGGTTTCACGAAGGTTTTAGGTTTTCTATGTAGTATAAAGGATGAGATCCTCTTCTTGTATTTTGTGTTTAGTCTCGAGTATTATAGTGATCATAAAATCACCGAAGGGCATATTCTTTCCAAATGAGATCAAATCACGTTTATAAATATTTGAGTCCTTGAGTCCAAAGGGGTTCTAGGCCTTTGTGAAGTTTGCATTACATCGCACCCATCATGTTATTGAAGTGCATTTAATAAGCCATTGGGTTTGTGGACTTTGGGCTCCATGTTTATGAAGTTTGCATTACATCGCAACGATCATGTTATTGAAGTGCATTTAATAAGCCATTCGGTTTGTGGACTTTGGGCTCCATGTTTATGGTTTACATGAGTTTTATGATGGACTTTACATTTTTTTATCCTAGTGTTATAAAAAAATGTGGTTTAAGAAAACTTGAGTAGATTTAAAAAGTAGGGTAAAGAGAATCTATGTCTTGAAATTCATGTGGATTTTTGGTATCATGTCACGTAGGAACATGTGCTAAGTCTTTTTGTTAATGAAAGGAAACCAATTTTGAAAGGTCAAAGACCTTTCCTTACATTACATGCAAAAGCTTTACATCCATAAGAGTTTGAACCTAGGTTGTTTACGTTGAGATGCCTAGTCCAAACCATAAACCAAAAAGGTATATCTAGTTTGTAAGAATAGTTATGCAACATGAAAATAAAAAACACACATTTGGCCTAAAGCCCAAAACTAAAAGTATTTATAAAACCTAGATGACACAACTCAAATGTAGGGGTATGGTGCTTAGTGATTTTCAGTAGAAGGTTTGCATGTGGCTTAGTTGTGTGTGCTAAGGTTATATGTTATAATTTGGAGCATCAAGTATCTTACAAGTTTCCTTTTTATTGAAGTAATGCTCAACATGTAGCAATGTGTGATCGGTATAATGCCTACCACGTCAATCATGTTAATGTCATTGTGGTGGGGTGGTAACCTTTGAGCTTGCCACATGATCCAATGCTCCCTTCTTTACCTTAGCCACATGGGCCATTGCATTTCTTTGTGACCCTAAGGATTTAAGGTTTGTTTTGATTTAATGGCCAAGTCCATAAAGTGTGAACTATCTAAGATCTTAGCATTGTACAAAGCATAAAGTGTCGAATATCCAGGTTCTTAGTCTTAAAAGGCTATGAAATGGGTTTAATTTATATGCCAAGCAACAAATAAAGTTACATAGGACCAAAACAAAAAGCTATGAACTAGCCAAAGTTCTAGACCCAAAAGAATTGTAAGATAACTTAAATAATGCATCTAGTTCAAATAGAGCCTTCTATAAGTACAGTGAAACAAAGAACCCATAATCCCTAGAGCTTGCAAAGCTAACAAATTATCAAATATGGCATAATTGATTTGTAATTATAATTGTTATAGAGAAGGACCCGAAATTTTATTAAATTTTACTAAGTTCCACACTAGGTGTCTGAGGGGGTCATTACATTATAAAACATGAGGTGTTGAACTTTCCCAAGGAAACAAACCCAAAAAGGATATATAATAGTATTAATTTGCAGGTTAGCTTTGTCTACAATCTTATGCAATTCAATAAATATAAAGTTTGAGGTGCATCGACCCCTTGATACTTGGTTCTAAAAATGAAAACACTCAAGTACCCATCATGCTAGTTACACAACACAGTTTTAGAGCCTCTACATGCACTAATAAGTCATGTTTCACTAACATCATTATGGACACATGGCAAGATTCTTTTGTCCAATACCTTATTAAAATGTATTTAAATGTTGTATAGTGTCTTGATGTAGTCGTGTAATTAATGTTGTCATGTTGATCATTATAGATCATTTTGGGGGCACTTATACATGTAACTTGGCCTCACTAGAATTTTGTAACATTGCACATGTGCACATGGAGATAGTTTTGAGAGTTGTTTAGTCGTAACATGTCTCTCAAGTAATGTTGACCTACACTTTTAGGTCATTTTTATCCCATACTTCTCCCTTATCTCTCGGTCAAGCTACTATTTACCTTTGTGGATTAGTTGATCTACACCCTTAATTATGCCTTGCGATCAATGGTTTAGGTTTCTACTTGTTATTATAAATTGGGACAAGTGATCTTGAGTCAAGCAAGGGTGGAGGGTGGCTTATGGTATTGATTATTATCTTGGACCCTATGGGTTCTTATGCTAGATCATCCATATGATTGAAAGTTGTATGGACCCCATTTGAACTCCATACATGTGTGTGCTCTAACAATTGTAATTGCAAGGGTTTGTTGAAGAATATAAGCCCTTGCTTCCGTGGATGTTTCCCCACCTCAGGGTTTCACCACATAAATCTACTTGTCTCCTCTATCTTATTTGTTATATCTACTTTTATTTGTTTGATGATTTCCATAGGAGCTTAGATAGGTTAGATCTTTGTTATATGTTTATAACTTGTTATTTGTCCTTCATAGTATCAAATCCATTAGATCTAATTCCTTGGATAAATTTCTTTATATTGAATTTTTATTTAGCATCAAATAAAAGTAGATTTATCAATTAAGATATAGGAGATAAGAGAAATTATGTGGTAAAACCCCAAGGTGGGGAAACATCCATGGAAGCAAGGGCTTGTATTCTTCAACAAATCCTTTTAGTTACAATTGTTAGAGCACGCAAACATGATCCATACAACTCTCAAGCATATGGATGATCTTAAGGACCCATCAACTCTAGGTTAATATCAATAACATAAGCCATTCTCCACCCTTGCTTGATTCAAGACCAATTGCTTCAATTTATGGTAACCAGGAGAAACCTGGAACATTGATCATAAAGCACAGTTAAGTGTGGAGATCACCAAATCCATAAAGGTAAACAATCATCTCGTTAAGGGACAAGGGAGAATAAGGAATACGAATGATCTAGGAGTGTGGGTCACCATTACTTGAGAGATAGGTCACCATCAAATAATTCTCAAAACTATATCCATGTGCACACACACAATGAAGTGCCTCACAAACGATGTTACAATGATCATCATTTTGACATTAAGTACAAGATTACATCATGCCATTAGACAACATTAAAACACATTTTAACATCCCCCCTTAATGTTGACTAGAGCAGTGAGCACCTAACATAAGGAAAGATTCATGTTACATAAGAATAACACGCCAATAATGTTATATATTTGAGATCTCGCAAGTCTAATGATGTCTCATTATGTGTACAAATGCCTCAGAATGATATTCTCACAACCATCATAATGATAGGTTATACAACGGTAATGTGGCCACTAAACAATCATTACATCATTAATTGCAATAAACACATTTCAAATAAAATGACATTACACTACATCATATCGAAGCTTTTAGATTTTCCCTTATACCATCGATGGTATGGTTGTGTCCTATGACACCATCTCGTGTAACATTATGCATATGAGCAAATCTTAAGGCTTGTGCACTCTATAAGATAAACTTTCAAATATGCCCTCTTCCTTAAACCCAAAATATTATACAATCTAGTTCAAAGGTGTGGCGTGTCTATAAGAATAGTTATCCAATGTAAAATAGAAGAATCATTAATTTATGCAAATCTCAAACTTTGAATATTTATGAAACTTAGTTGAACCGAGACTCACTCTAAGATTCGTTTTTAGTATTTTTCTATAAACAAACATAGATATGTATTAACCCTAAATTTATGAAGTACCAAGAAAAAATAAATTAAAACACATTTTCGTTAATTTTTAAAATGTTGAGATAAATATAAATGTCAAACAAGTTATTATAGTGTATAAAGGCTTCTTGATTTTCAAAATATATTATATTAAATATCAATACTTTAAAATATTTCAAATTCCTATTGGGTTCAACTTCCCAATTAGGTATTTTGGACTCCCAACTAACTCTGGTTCTACTCCTTACATGAATAGGGAGACAATCCAAACACCAAGGATTATGTTTCCAACAATTCCACCCTTAATCCGAAGGGGTGTGTGAGTCCAAGAAAAGAGAGCTAAATAACTGGAATTGGGTAGCTACCACTGTTGAACATTTCCAACTTGACAATCTGAATTGCTAAGAAAGTTAATGGAAGCTAACTTATCCTACCAAGTACAAATGATATTTGAAGAGATGGTTTTGGTTGACCACCAACCAAAGGGGCTAGCAGAAGTTGATGTCTTCTACTATGTGGGTGGTTTATGGCTAACCACAAACTATCGAACTTGGCATGGAGGCTCAAAGGTTTTGTCTAGAACCTACCACGAAGGCTAAGTAGTTCTCTGGAAAGTGGTGATTTGGGGCACCATCTAATGTCTAACATAAGCTGAAGTCTTATGGTACATGTGTAGTTCAAGGCTGACCACCAACTCAAGAGCTCGGTTAAAGATGGTGTTTCAGGCTCACTTGTTTTGGCTTTCTTGATGTCACTCACTTGTTTATGATGGTCTTTGTCCCCCTTGTCAAGAACAATGTGAGGAGAGGAGAGTCTTATGGTGTCAAAACTAGACACATAACACATGGGTACTATGGAGCATGGTTATCTTCTATCTTCATGCTACATCTCCGAATCTGGCCTCCCAAACTAGTTGTGGCTCAAGATCACTTGATATGACTTACTTGTAGAAATCCATGACTGCTTATTGCCAGAATGACAAGGTTTCAAAACTCAAAGCCTGACATCATGTTCCCCCTGTCGGGTACAATGTGAGAAGCCATAAAATATTCTGCTACAAGTTTCACTCATGCATGTTTCTTTAGATTCACACACGTATATGAAGAATGGTTATGCTTCCCACAATGTTGACAAGTATGAATATCAAAACACTGATCTTTTATATGGTCAACTCGATCACAATGTTGGCATGCATAACTATGAATAGGTTGTACTTATTTTGACATTATTCCATTGTTTTGGTCATGTGTTGGCAGCTGATATGAATCATATTCAACTTCAAATAAAGGATTGTTCTGAACAAACACCAGTTCAGAATGTTGATCCATGTGTTGTACATTGTTCTTTTTGGATTTCAAAGCCTACAAATGATTGATGACAATTTGGAGAGTTTCTTTCATGATTATGATTGAGTCGTCTACAATTGCAAGTACTAGAGTGTTCGACAACTCCAATGTTTCTTCAGTTTGAGACATTGTGAAGACTATGTGAGGCCTCCTTGTGTAGGAAGGGCCAAGTACAAATGACTTAATCAACTTGTAGGTTTATTATAACTCCGCCTTTTACAAACAAGATTCAACAAATTCAAATTCAAAAGGTGGGGGGTGTCGGTCTCAAACGAAAAAGCACCCACATACAAAGCAATTCAACTTTTCTTCAATTTGATATTGTACAAAAACACACTTACAAGTACCAAAAACATGCACTAGAACTTACAAACAAACAACGGTTTGCAAGTTACACTTATGACTATTGAATAGATGAATCTGGTATACTTGTGTTTTTGTGTGATGATGTTGAAAACTAGGCTTTCACGTCACATTCAAAGAGATATTAACGCACACACAACCATCAAACGAACACTATAATGGACCAAACGTTTAATCGATTGCATTCATTACTAAATGGTATGTTTATACAAATATGGAGAGGTTGGGGCGATTAAATCCGCTCCAACTGCTCATTTGTTCATTCATGATTAATATAATGATGACATTAAGAGGCCCCAAAGGGTCCCTTCAACCTCTCCCCCACCAACAAAATATTTCTTCGTCCCAAAAAAGTTGCTCGAAAACCTCAAAATTCAATTTGGCAGTGGGCTTGCAGCCAGGGAATCTCACAATGTTGGCTCCCAACCTAATAATGGGTTCATTTCAGCTCTCTATTGCTACACATCTCTTCGCGTGCCTACAGGACGGTGAGGGCTCATCCTGGGTTCACCTAGCACTGCTCCTCCTCCATAACATTTTGTTGCCTTCTAACTTGAAAGGTCACAACTTAGGAACAATTGTGCATTTCACATATCGACGGGTTGTTCGACACATTTTCATCATGTCTCATTGAAGTGATTTTATGTGTGGATGTAGGATATATGCTTGAGTGTCATATTTGTCATCTGCTTATGTCATGATGATGCCTGCAAGTTTAAATTATATGCTCGATGGCTAATCATGGTTAGATCAATTACTTATGGACTCAATTGACAACCGTCGACAAAAGACCGGCATTTACAATGATGAAGGGAATCACCTACCTTTACAAGGCACACCTTTAACCCCTTAACTCAAAAGAGTCACTAATGGCTTACATGACTTAGCCGACCCTTTTTTAATTCACTTACCAATATTAATGAGTTATCAACATTACTCCATTTAAACTCACTTTGGGTATCGGCTAGTTTTGACGCTAACCATTGACTATTTTACAATTTAGCACTTTTTAAAGACCAACCAAAGTACATTATGCATTTTTAAATATGTGACCAAATAAGTAGTCGATCGACCAATTTTAACATAGACCATACATTTACAACTTGACACATTGACAAAAATACAAGTCCACCATAAAAGATCACAGTCAGCGGCTCTAAAACATTCTCAAGTATACAATAGTTTGAAAATGGATTAACTATGATATATCACTAAGTATTGAAGTTCACCGAGGCTGGAGTATATTTTAACATCAATCACAAAGCAGGTTATCATATCTATAAATTAATCGATGGATGATTTGATTGAGCATGTAAGGAATGCAATATCTCATTATGCATCCCATTCAAATAGGTCCCTTTCACGTTGATCAATTTATTTCACCATAGGATGAAGACTTTCGATTGTTGAGCTCATTATTTAATCGATCCCACGCATATAATTCAGAGAGAGATCTCCACGCATACTTATGTCACTGAGTCCAGTAAACCCACTGTGGTTGCATGAGGCATTAAAGGATGGCAACACCTCCCGTAATAGAATACTACGGTCCCCCGCAAGGAAAGTAACCGGGCTTCCAACGAGTCAGCTAGAGGCCCCACCGCTTGGCTCACAAACTCAAACCCTCACCATGAGGTTTGAACATGAGACTTCATAAGGACCAAACCCCACAAAGGCCAACTGATCTACACCTCATAGCTCCAGGTGGAATATCTGCACACACACACTAACACGCAGCTCCTCTAAGGCTCACATAACTGTAAAATCTTCAAATGATTCCGAGTCATGACTCTCAAGCTTTCCAAATCTGTCTTTACAAGTTTAGGGTTTCAAGGGAGAAAGTATTCACGCTTCATGGGACAACAACCCACACGAAACTTAAATTCAACAATACCAAATACCTAAATTGCACACATCCATGAAGCAAAAGAATCCACTACGAATGGAGGAGATTTGAATAAGCACCACGATGAGAAGATAACCCGTGACAGGAATAACCAACACAAAGCCACACGCACCCAATGGCAAATGTACTCAAATTAGGGTTTCTAGTCTAGAGAGAAAGATGAACGTTTTGGATGGAAAACCATGCAAATAATATGCCAGAATTAAGTAAGAGGAAGGCAGGATGTGAAAACAAAGAACGACAGAGGTAACGTACAACACCCTCGGCCAAAATGCATGCATAATAATAAATCGACTAAGCAGTTGCAGAAATGAGCAAAGGATAGAGGGAAGATAAGCAGGGAAAGGCAAGTCATACCATCTCGCTCCCATACCACCATGCCCCATTGGGCAGGAATAAATGTAGGCATCAATCCACACAAAGACAAAAGATCTAGGCTTATAAGCACATTAACTCTAATTAACAATGCACATGTTATAATGAAAATGCTTTCTAATGAGGTTTTTTTTTTGGGAAATTTAGTGACTCTTGATCTACTCCTTGCATGAATAGGGGATAATCCAAATACTAAGGATTATGTTTTCAAAACACAAATATATATATATATATATATATNATTTTTACACTTTTAAAAAATTATAGGTCCTTAAATTTTTCTTTGCCTAATTCTTACTCATGTTATGGTATAGAGCTTTTTTAGTTTTTTCAAATACAAAATTTCTACATTAATTATAAGTGCAAAGCCCGGTGGGTTAGCTCAAGTGGTCGAGAGCTTCTTACGCTAGCAGAAGTTCTATGGGTTAAATCCACGGGTGGCTATGCAGGGGCCTCACTTGATGTCCCCACCGGGTTAGGCCCCGTAATTAGGGCCGACGGTTTACCTCAGGTAGTACCATCCTAAAAAATGAAGAAGTACCTGAAGGTTTCCCGAGCGACGTTCCATCATAAATAATAATACCGAGCAATGTTCCATCATAAATGATAATAATAATAATAATAATAATAAATAAATAAATAAAAATAATAAGTGTTAATCTTCCATCTCCAAAAAATTTCTAACCTAAAGCACCTTCTCTTCATGTTCCATCATAAATAATAATAATAATAATAATAAGTGCTAATCTTCCATCCAGGGATAATTTTAGGGGCGAAATTTAGCCCATGGGCTATTTTTAGGGGGGTTTCTCCCCAAAAAGATTCGTCATTTTGCATTTTTTGAAGCCCAGTTTCGCCCAATTTTGATGGGGTAAACTTTTTTCACCCTTAAAATCGCCAAATTATTATATAAACGATATAAAATCCTTGGAAATTAAAATATTTTTTGAAAAATATCGCCAAACATTTTCTAGTTGGCGTTTTAAGAATTGGTAAGATTTGCCAACATTTATACACTTTTAAATAAGTATGGTTCCTTAAAATCATCCCTGCTTCCATCTCCAAAAAAATTCTAACTTGAAGCACCTTCTCTTCATTTTAATGGGTGCAGTATTCACTTAAAGGCCATTTCTAAAACTATAATACAATAAAAATCCAAAAAGCTTATAAGGGGTGGCAGGAGGGGGAGGGGTTCTCTTTAATCTCGATGGAGTTCAGGAAAAAGTTTATTCATGGGGCCTCGAAGAAGAAACGAACAATGTTGTTGAAGCTTTAGCTCTTTAGCAAGGTCTCTGACAAGACCGAGCCCAAGAAATCTCGAAAATTACTAAAATTGGGGATTCAAGATTAATCATTCAAGCCTTGACAACCAATTCCCCCCCCTCTCAGATGAAGATCCGACAACTGGTCAAAAAAATTCAAATCCTATCCAAATCCTTTAGAAAGATAGATTATTTTCATGTATTAAGAGGTTTAAATGATCAACCAGATCTGGCGGCTAAAGTTGCTTCTTCCTTGACCAAAGGAACCCTAGTTCTAAATGGGACTAGTTTCTTTTGTCAGATTCCATAGGACCATGGACATAGGATCATGGGGCTTATCACATGGCTCCCCCATGTGGAGCCTGTCTATGCTATCTCCTATCATGGCAGCTCGTGGCGAATTAATTTTCCTCTCTTAGGCGTGTGGTTTGTTGTATGCGTCCATTAAAATGAGCTTAAGAACTACAATCTGTATCTCCCAGACATCAGGTAAGATCATGCTGAACGAGTTAGGAAACTCGGATGTGTTCTGGCGTCCTATGATGTTCTTCCTTCGGCGTGTTACCTATGCGATGGATTATACCATGATTTTGGGATTAATGAGCTATAAGGGAGATTTAATAGGAGGCGACCTGGTATTTCGATATGCCTATAATTCGCATATCAACACAACTTATTGGTCGCATAGAAGAAGTTCGGCTGTGGTTTTTTGGTTCAGGATTTCATCAGATTCCATGGACTCCTCCTCCGAATCTACTACTTCCTCTAACCCTGCTTTATCAATCGCTGTTGATTTGAGAGAAATCTGTAGGAAACTTAAGAGACATAAATGGTATCTGTAGCAAATGGATGTTGAAGGAGGAAGGCGCTTGGAAACAATGGATAGAGATATGTCCCAGCTCCGTGAAGAGTTTGCAAAATCCATATCTCAAACGGAACGTGCTATGACAACGATGCTAGCCGAGATGGAAATTCGATTTGATAAATTGGAGCTTCAAGTGGCAAGGATGGTAATGGAGAAAGGAGCGAACACTACAAATTCAGGACCTTCAGCTCAGAATTGTGGTGGCCAAGGAAAGTAATTCAGGACCCCCTCGGGGTTTTTGTTTTGTGACTTTTTGTTATCTCTGTGTAAGGGTAGTCTCAATCGGTGTAAGGGTAGTAGTAAGCTAAGTCTCTTCCATTTGATATTTCTGTGTGAGGGCAATGATTATCTGTGTAAAGGTAGTAGCAAGTTAAGTTTTCTTTTATGTTTTCTGACAGCTATCTCCAAATGACAGTTCAGATCTCTTTATAGTAATTACACCACTGCTCGATTAATATAATCTATAATTGTTCGTGAAAAAAAAATCCAAAAAACTTATACAATATCTAACCACTACAAAAACATCCATAATTAAATTATTATATTATTTACCTCTATAATTAAAATTTTAATTTATTTTAATTTTATTATTATAATGGACTTTAAAAAAAAAATCATTGTAATTGATCTTTTTATTTATTTTTAGTATTACATTGTGTTACACTTCTTATCTATATTGGATTGGAATACAAGAAGTACACGATAAATGGTTATTATTGTATTATTACCCATTTGGCATTGTATTATTCTCTTTGTGGCTTCATTGTCATTGACATGTGAAGTTCTTGGAATTGTTGTAGTTTTGATGTCACGATTTTAAAGTCTCCAAACCCTTTTTATTTAGGGTTTTCCATGCTTTGGATCAAATAATTATAAAACACAATGAGATAAACATGAAACTTTAAAAAATATCCCATTTAAGTACAATTTGGCTTATCCAACACATTTCCACGTGAATTCACGGACCTAAAATATTATAAAAGGCTTTTAAATCCGACCAAAGGATGTGGAAGCTTGAGTGACTTAAGAAAATTAAAAGGCTTTTAAATCCAACCCAAGGATGTGGAAGCTTGCGCGACGTAAGAAAATTGTGCATAGTGTTAATTAAATGTTGTAAATGAGCAATTGTTCCAAGAAGCTCTATGATACGTCGATAGGTTGTTGTCAAAGGGTAAGAAAAATTGGAAAAAAAATGTACATATCAAGCATTGTATTTTGAGAAAATAGACTACAAGTTTTACAGCGAAGGGAGATGCAGGGTCAACTATAAAAAGTTGTATCACGATAAAATAAATAGTTACATGAATATTCACATCACAAATAAGCAACCAGTTTTCGATGGAGTCCATTATTAGAAAGTAGGATATGTTGGTTTTCTTAGTTTTTAGTTAATTTAGATGATTCCACTTAAAGTAGATATAAAAGCTTCAATTGACAAATTACTCACCTCCAAGGAAAGTCACCCTCTAATTCGAAAGTTAGCCACCAGAGGGAAAATTGCTCACCTCATAGTGGAAGGAGCCTATCAAAACCAACTATTCAACCTTCAACCTCATTGACTTCTCTTTCAAAACCAACCTTCAACCTCATTGACTTTTCTTTTCTTAAACAAATGAGTGATAACTTCCTTTAGTATTCTCAACAAACCACACACCAAAAGAGAAAAATTCCAACCCAGGAGGCGCACAAACTCTCTCATCTAGAAAAAGATATAAATCACTCACTTGGATGTGCAATCTATCACCTTAACCCAATGAATTACTCACTTTGGAGGCAAGCAAGCTCTTAACCTCAACAAATTTGTAGCCTGGTAATTAAGCTCATTGTTTATGTTTTATAATTGTCTCTTGTTGACTTGGTTCATCATTATTTCACCCTACCTTACAATTGTCTCTTGTTTCCTTGGTCCATCACTATTTCAATTTATAATTTTTCATTTACTTGAAAACAAGTCATCTAGATCTATTTATAGATTATTGCACCAAAAAGTGATCAAGATGCATAGGAGAATTCACACAATCTTTAATATATAGTTACTCTTCATGTTTTGGTGTTTCTCTTAATTTCTGTCATTTTCTTACTAAGTTGGATGGCACAATATTTTAAATTGCTTTTATTCGCAGATAAATTTGTTGTTGCATTTCGAAGCATCTATAATTTCCATCAAATTTTGTTGCTAACTAACATTTTCATTAAAATTAAGAAGTTTCATTAGTTTAGGATTTCTCTTTATTGTCTAAGTTTCAGCTCATGTTCCCTTTATCTTTAGACGACCTTGTATTTTATCTCTTTGAGGTTTATATTTCAGTTTTGCTTTGTGTGATGTAGAGCTTAATTTGGGAATCCGTCAATCCTGTAGGTAAACGACCGTGTACTATTGAATATTCTATCTAACTCCTATGCTTTCCTAAATATTAAATTGAATATTTAGATAATGGTTACTTGGATATTATTGATGTGGAAGTTAGAACACAGGTTCAATATCCAACAAACTAGGAGGAAAACGACTGCCCATTCATTATTTATTTAACTATTCTATTTGCCAATAAATATCCACTTAAATAAAAGTTACTTGAAAAACATTCAAATTCTTCTATGCATTAATAATATATACGATCTTGTATTACCTTATGACATTAACTAAATTATCTTATCTATGGTCCATGACCGTATCTTGTAAGGCTTAGTAATTGTTGCTAGTGTCTTGATTCTTCTTTAATTTTTTATTTCTCCCTTGCTTTCTTTTGTAAGTAATGAATATTCTTGAAGGATAATTGCAACAGTTATTTTGGAGAGAAACGACTGTGCAATAGTTGTTTCATACTGTTTATGTTCCTTATTTATTTTCTCGCAGTCTAAAAAAAATACATTCAATTAGAGCTTAACCTTCAATTATATCTAAAACTCGTCTAAGAATGCTGGTTAAATCTTTGTAGAGTTATTGTTTCTTACTAGTATTGATGTAAGTCATTTTCTACGCATTGGTGGAATTTTTTTCTAGTGCATAATCTTAATGTGGAGATTTTCAATCAAATCGAAACCAAGTAATGTAAAATCTACCTTTAGATTCCCTAAAAGAGAGTAGGTAAACCCTAAAAAAATTAGACAACTCTACATACCCAACAGAACGATAAACTTTCTATCAAATCCACATATTCATGATGAGCATATGAACACATGCACATTAAAACCATAAAAGACGCAGCTTACCTCCATAAAAGGTATAGCTCCTGAAACACCAACAAGGATAAACTCATAAATGATTGTTCCCCCACCCATTGTGTCCGATTCTCTCAAACCCAACTAAGACCTTTGCAATAAGCCTTTGTGATTAGCCTTCTCTTTATAGGTTTCACCCATCTTACAAAACACCCAAGACCTTACATGTGTGGCTCCAACACTTATAATTTTTAAAAACAGAATAGATTAAGATCAAGTGCCCTTGGCCCCAAATGATTTCAAACAGGAATTACACAAGACTCCATAACCTACCATACCCAAAATAGTAAAATTACTAAAGATTATACTTTAACCCACGTAATTCATAGCTGACCATAGGGGCTTTGAAGTGTTGCCACTAGAGGAGCCCATCAATGGCCTTGACAATGTCAAGGTCTCAACCGCCTAACTGAAGACCACATGCTTCTCGTCTAACCACTCTGTTTTTGCAATACATATTAAGAACCGAGACCCATTGGTATTGTTGTCGGTGTTTTCCATCGATAGTTTTTCCAACTCGGTGTGTTTCTTCCCGAAACTATCATCGGCGAACTTGACACCGTAGATAGACTCGCTATTGGTGATGTTCCCGAGGGTGAATCCCCTCCTTGGCACATGAAGTTTGGGATCACACGGTGGAAGGAGGACCTTCTTGTAATGCAGTGGCTTCCCATATTTCCCAATGTCATTCTTGTCGATGCACAATGCTCAAAAGTTCTATGTCGTCTTAGGAGTCACGTCCGCAAAAAGATCCATCAGTATTCTTCTGACATGTGTGCACCTGATTGACATGTCGACGCAAACCTTAACTGTGGGAAAATCTGGGTGTTTCTGAGAATTTTTATGTGGCCAATGAAGGTGAGGTCGAACTGGGAATGTCCAGAACATGGGGTGAATTTGAGGTGAAAATCGAGAGAGACGTGGTCTACTAGAGGAACGGGAGAGGGATAGGGCATACGATATCGAATTGGATTGCGAGAGCTTTATTGAAAATGCTAATCCAAGGGATGATGGCTTAAACGAGGATAATAAAATAACACGGTGGGAATCCATGTCCCCAACCTCCACGATGATCTTTTTTCTTCACACTCTACTTCTCTTCGACACGTATTATAACACCTGTCAAATGAGATGGAATAAATTAGAGATCCATAGAATTGGAAGGACATAAGTCAATTATGAGGCCATCCGATATTTACTTCCCTGCATGGGGCTATATCATGCATAGACACCTCATCTATTTAAAATAGAATTTCATTATAGCGCTCGATCATTCATTTACACACACATTTTCTAAAATAAACTTGATCATATATACCTTAAAAGAGTTTATAACAACACTCTATCATACATACATAATCACATGCATACATACATGTCCCCGATGTCGATGCCATACATATCAGAATATGTGTCATCACACACACATGAAAACCATTTTAAAATACATAATCACATAGGTGACGTGTGGCAATTTTTCTTCTCTATTAAATCTAGTCACATAAGAAATAGAGAGTCAAATTGATTTGAAATTTTGATCAAATTTGGAAGCACTTAGTTTAGTTTAAAATAGAATAAATTCTTTAACCAAAGTTCCAATATATATGATATCATAGTGGAACATTGACCATACTATTTAGTATTCAAAAAATTAGATACATTTAATAGATGTCTAACTTACTCCAATAATAACATGTATCAATATGTTTAAGTGATACATGCTAGGTAATTAATGATGTTTAAGTGATACATGTTGGGTAATTATCAAATCCACCCACTTCCCTTGGCTATATAAAACAATGAGCACACAATGAGGAAGTATATATATCCTTGTTAAACTCAAGGTGCACTCCATCAACTATAAAGCGACCTAATTACGGGTTGAATCCTATAGATATTAAGTTGGCTCAAGTTGGCTCTTACAAAGACATATGAGGTCCACTTTCTATGTCATTTATAGAGTTGGATTTATGTTTATTGTTTTATTGGTTTCATGTCTTTATTTTGTGTATCATTTCAAAACTAGCATATAGGATTACTATGTATATGTTAGCATACTTCCGAAGTGGGTGAAAGTATGGGTGGTTACTTTGTTGAAAAAACTACGAACTTGAGACGGTTTTGGTTGATATTTAAAATACACCTTTTAAAGGTTGAATGTTCACTTCAAATTAAGTTAGGTAACGGGTCTAGCAAGAAGCACATTAGCTTAGCTAGGAAAGCCCCATGTTGTATAGAAGTGATTCTTCAGTGAAATTGAGAAGGCTTTGGTTGATATTTAGAATACACCTCTAAAAGGTTGAATGTCCACTTCAATTTAAGTTAGGTAATTGGTTTGGCAAGAAGCAAACTAGCTTAGCTAGGAAAGTCCCATGTGGTGTTCATGTGAGGGATATTATATCTTTATTGTGTGGCACACATTCAACATTAGGGAGGAAAATTGTGATATAATGCCTTCTCTCCAAGGCCCTCTATTCAACTTAAGAGGAGAGGTTCTGATATAATGCCCTCTCTCCAAGACCCCCTATTCAAATTAAGGAGGTTGTGCTATAATGCCTTCTATCTAAGGCCCCCTATTCAAGTTAAGAGGGGATGCTGTGATATAGTACCTTCTCTCCAAGGCCCCTTATGGCATAATTCCTTATTTGGTTGTGGCATAATTCCTTATTTCTATTGGACATGTGATGTACTCTTTGTAGGTTCCCATAACAAATGAGTTCCCACGGGTAGAAATTTTTGCGTCCATTTTTTGTTTGTTTTGAGTTGTTTTTTACCTATGGTTTTTCCGTCCATTGTAAACTAATTATGGCTAAGAAATCTAGGTTGTAATCTAATCAATGTTGATGGATTTAGCTAAAATAATATACTTAAGTAGTAAGTCAATATTCATGTAGTTTTAGAAGCCATGGTTTTAGCAAAACCTTATATGGATTATGTTATTTATGTTTCATCCCTTTACTAAAGAGTCTAGACTGGTTTGTTATGTGTTTAAAAATATTGTAATCCTGAGTTGCATAAATATCTATTTTTGATATTTAAATGAGTAAATGACATTTTCTAAATGAGTATTTTTTTAATTGAGATATTAGAATAAAATGAAGTAATTAGAGCCCAATGAAAATGAAATAGTAATTTTTCTTATGAGTGAATTGATAGATACCTTAGTAAGTGCCCTTTTTTTTTGCATGATTCTATCCAAGTTGATCGATTGAAAGTTTTTCAATCGAGCTCGAGTATATTTTAATATCAATCGCAGGTTATCATATCTATAAATTAACCGATGGATGAGTCGACTGAGCATGTAAGGAACGTAATATCCCATTATGCATACCATTCGAACAGGTCCCTTTCACGTTGATCAATTTATTTCACCATAGGATGATTGCTTTGGCTGACAATAACAACTGATCAACGGTGTATACTCCATCTAGCTGCAGATAAATTGTTGGTCGGGCTTGCATCATCATTGCGAGTCGACTAGCAGTGGGTGTATGTATGATGGAATTTGACGGGTAAATGCCAGTCATGGGTCAATTTACCCGTCAAATACAGCTAAGATTTTATGGAGACCGTCAAAATTTGGCTTAGAATATAGAAAACGTTTCAGATTTTGATTGTTACAGGCAATTTTGACGGGTTTTCGCCATTTGAAATCCCAACCCTTTACCAGCAGAGTTCAACAATAGACGATAGACTTCTACAAAAGGCTATACGTTGATTTTGACTTCGCTGTTGGTCCGTTGGATAGCTTGAACCTACATATGTTTTAAGTTCTCTTCACGTATCAGCAACTGTGGTCGATCCTCTTTTGGCAGAGAGGTCGCAGCAGCAAAATCAATGATCCAACACTGTTCACCACGAGCTAGGGTTCACTTCATGTTATAGTCTCCACGAGCTAGGGTTCAGTTCATGTTATTATAGTCTTCAAGTCACCATAGCTTAGAGTCTCCACGGAATTTGTAGGGAGCCAAGAAGTGGCGCATTGGATGGAGAACGCATCCACAATGAAACGCATCCACAATTATTAGAGAGAATAGGGTTTCCGTTCCAGATCGCAGAGTAGCTACTTGAGATATCTCTACTTTAAAGAAACGTGTAACAATCTTCATCAATAGTCTTCAATGGTGGAGTCTTCTACTTCAAAGAAACGTGTAACAATCTTCAATGGTGGAGTCTTCACCGTGGTCCTCTTCCTCATTCTCCCTTCAAAGCAGAGAATTCATCCCAGAGAGATCTCCACGCACACTCATGTAAGAGAGAGATCTCCACGCATAGATTAGGGTTCCGGTGGAATATTTGCATACACACTAAGGTTCACACAACTGTAAAATCTTCAAATGATTCCGAGTCATGACTCTCAAGCTTTCCGAATCTGTCTTTACAAGTTTAGGGTTTCAAGGGAGAAAGTCTTCACGCTTCATGGGACAACACCCCCACACGAAACTTAAATTCAACAATACCAAATACCTAAATTGCACGTCACGCATCCATGGAGCAGAAGAATCCACTGCGAATGGAGGAGATTTGAATAAGCACCACGCTGAGAAGATAACCCGTGACAGGAATAGCCAACACAGCCACATACAGCCAATGGCAAATGTAATTAATATATATTCTACTGAGTATGGTAATTTGTAGGGGCTAAATTTTGTTGATTGCTGTTTTTTTTCAAAAAATAAATTAGAAATTAGTTATTTGATCATATTTAGTGTCTAATATTGTCTATATTTAGATAAAATATGGTTTTTATCATAATATTTGTCTACATTTTAGTGTTAATTTTATGTTTCATATTTAATATTTATCTATCTATCTATAAACATGTCTTTTTTAATCCAAAACAATTATCTAGAATACTATACTTAAGTATAATATTAGAATCCTTAAAAAATACCTTGCTAAGCAGCTGTAAAAATGCAAAAAATAAAGAGCACATAAGCAGAGAAAAACAAGTCATAGGCTACATAGATTACAACCTCGTTCTCATACCACCATTAAATGCCCCATTGGGTAGGCATAAATCCACACAAACACAAAAGATAGGCTTATAAGCACATTAATTCTTATTAACAATGCACATGTTATAATGAAAATGCCTCTTTTGTTCAACTTTCTAATAAGGTTTTTTTTTTACCTTTAGTGACTTTTGGTCCACTCCTTACATGAATGGGGATAATTCAAATACTAAAGATCATGATATCAAAAAAGATCATGATATCAAATACTAAGGATAAATATATTTTTTATTTTTTTAAATATTCAAAATTGTCTAAAATATCTATAAATTTTTTGAATTATTGTTAAATATTTGATATTTGAAAATTTAAGAATTAATAAAATTAACAAAATGTTTTTACACTTTCAGAAAATTAATTATGAGTTCTTAATTTTTTTAAATTTTTTTTACCTAATTCTTTCTCATTTTATAATAAAAAGCTTTTTTAATTTTTTTAAATAATCTTTTTTTTACATCAACAATCATGGTAAATCTTCTATCTCCAAAAACTTTGCAATCTAAAGCACCTTTTCTTCATTTTAATAGGTGCAATATTCATTCAAAGGCCATTTCTAAAACTATAATACAATTAAAATCCAAAAAAGCTTATACAAAATCTAACCACTACAAAAACATCCATAATTTAATTATTATATTATTTGCATCCATAATTAAATTATTTTTATTTTATTATTATAGTGGATTTTTTAAAAATCATTTTAATTGATTTTATTTATTTATTTATTAGTATTACATTGTGTTACACTTCTTATTGGAATACGAGAATTACACGCTAAATTGTTATTACTGTATTACCCATTTGGCATTGTCTTATTCTCTTTGTGGCTTCTTTGTCATTGACACGTGAAATTCTAGGAATTGTTGCAGTTTTGATGTCACGATTTTAAAGTATCTTAACCCTTTTATTTTAGGGTTTTCCATGCTTTGGGATCAAATAATTATAAAACACAATGAAATAAACATGAAACTTAAAAAAAAAATACAATTTAGCTTATTAAAAAAAATACAATTTAGTTATCTAAAGAGGGGAATTTTTTAACCTTTGTTTTTGGTTGGTTTTTGTTATAAATCTTTATCGAATTTTGAAAAATGTTTTTTACATTACTACATTTTATATTTATAGAGTGAATGTTGAAGATTTTCTTGTTTTCATTTTTGAATTTAAAATCATCCAACAAACAACAAAATTTACAAAATTTACAAATTTTATAGATCAAATTCATCAAATTCGAGCAAAAAAAATATAAACCTGAAAATCAAAAAGTCCCCTCGATTAGACAGCCCCCATTTCCACGTGATCTGAGGGACCTAAAATATTATAAAAGGCTTTTAAATCCAACCGAAGGATGTGGAAGCTTGCGGGACGTAAGAAAATTAAAAGGCTAGGCTTTTAAATCCAACCAAAGGATGTGGAAGCTTGCGCGACGTAAGAAAATTGTGCGTCTTAGTGTCAATTAAATGTTATAAATTAGTAGTTATGTAAAATCCTCCCAAATCCTTTTCTCTAAAATATTTTTGTAATAATGTTAAACGTAGTTTTTTTTAGTTCCGTACATAACCATTCGCTCAATATTTATATTTTTTATTAATTTTAATAAAATAAATTAATCCAATGGAGATTATATTATATTATTATTAGTTTTTTGTAACAATATTTTATATATGTAGTTTATTGGACATAGTTTGGATGGTTGGGAAGAATAACTTTTATTCACTCAAGTTCAAATTCTTGTAAGTAACATGTTGAGCCCTTAAATGCGTCTATATGACGTTCTTGTTGTTGAGCTCCCACTATATAAAAAATGCTCAACCTCCCCTTGTTCTTTTGCGGATTTCAGAGGGAGGTTTCATGGATGTAACGAGCATTTATATATGGTGTCGTGAACCACATGAAAAAATACGAGCTACAAAGTGGTAACGTCTTTATGAATTTAGTCAGTTTTTGGTGTTGTGTATACCGTATAAAAAATATTTCCATGCTGGATAAATATATAAGAGTAAAACATGAATGATGATTTTACAATGATAAAGTAGCCCGTATATATAGGTCTTACATAGTGACTATTCACTAAGAGATATGTTTCTTAGTTAACCTAATTAATTTATATTTATTTCATTATTATTTATTAATAATATTTATTTATTTTTTATTTGTTACAATGCCTTTCCCTTTAAACTTGTTTTGTCTTTAAAGCATAGTTTATTGTAAAGACTTTTTTCTCTTGCTCAAAATTACTTTTCATGATGTTGTGACCTTGGAACTGTAATACTCAATGAAACCCGACGCTAAAATCTTTGGAGTCCTGAACTAATGTGTTTCATTCTCTGGGGTGTGATCCATCCCAAATCTACTTTCATTCGAATTGTTTGATGATCGACTAATCGTATAGACCTTCCCATTTTAGGCTTCCATAAAAGTTGTTGATATCGTCCTCGTTCTTTTTCAATGTTGTAGTTGGTTTGTATGTAAGATGAACACTTTTTATTTTCCTCTTGACTTTGATGTTGGTCATAACAACTTTTATAATTTGAATGACAATAAGACATTTGAGTCGTTTGTGGAACCCTTGTAGAAACTTCAATTGTTTGTGCTTCATGTGATTTATTGGTTGATAACAACTATGAGGATTTTTCTAGCTTCTCATTTTTTAATATTTTATTTGTTCAATCAACACTTGATTCATACTTTTTAAATGAGATTTTTCTTTTCTTTTCTGATACATTATTATCGAATTCTTTTTTGTGGAATTTATTTTGTACTTCTTCTTGTATTTGTTTTTCTTTTTCAATTTCTTGATCTGTGCGATCGGGTCTTGACTATGATTTTAGAAATGGGTAATTTCTTCATCCTTACTGGCGACGTCCTTTTCAACTTCTTTTTGCTTCTTTTGTTCTAACTCATGATTGTCTTGTGAAATAATATTTAATATATCCTTGAAGTATTTAGATGTTGGAGCTTCTAAATATGTCTTCATTATAACAGCTTGCAATGTGATTTTCTTTTATTATAGGAAAATGTTAGAAATTTATTTTCGGCATTTAAGATGAAAGTCCCAATGTTCTTATCCAAGGTAAACCCAAAATTATGTCACCACTAGAGCTCCATAAAGAACTAACAATGAATTTTGATGTGACCATATAATCTCCAAAATTCAATTGTAAGCCACTTATTTCAAATTGTTTCATGTCCCAAAAGTCTATCCCTTCACCTATATCTGACTCAGGAATCACTAAATGGTTAGCGAATTCAATAATAATATAATTATTCCTTTAACAGGTACAATAGAAATGTTGATATCCTTTCTTTCAAGTGTCCCTTTAATTCTAAATAGTATTGAAACATTTCTTTTTGAGAAGATTGGAAACTTTTCATTCTTTTCAACATTAAAATCCATATTCTTGATTTTTTTGAAAATTTTGTCAATATCCCTTTTTTGTCTAATAATTATTATTACTATTATTAAAAGTAATAATAATATTATACCAATATGGAATACACCTAACTTTGTAAACCAAATAATAAAATTTGATAAAGAATATATACCAATAACCCAATAATATATATCTATATATAATTAATAAACTTTTTAAACTTTCTCTCTTCGATTTTATTAAAGAGCTACTTTATATCTCAAGCTTTCGAAAAAATCACGTGTGGTTCTACTTCTTTTTTTGTCATTTTCTGTTCAAATGTTTTGTTTTAACTTTTTCTTTTTCCACTTCTTATTTGTACAAAATAATTAATTAATTCAAAAGGATGGCCGAAAACCAAATTAGACAAAGTCTAACTAATGGCCAAAGGCCAGAACCAATCCCAAGAAGGGGCTTTGATACCACTATTGTATATCGTATCGATTTACACTCGAAGGATATTCTAATTGAATAATAAGCTGCAAACAATTTATAAAGAAAATGTCGGATTGAGCGACAAGTTAACATCAATTCCACATTAAAAATAGAATTTAAAATTGAGCAACATATTTTCAAATTCAATTTATAAATTAAATCAACAATTTATAAACCATAATTTCAAACTAAACAATATATAACATGGCTCCCATTGTAAATTGAAAAATAGAATTAATCAATGTTTTTTTTAAATCTTAGACCCTAGGTGAGACGTCTGATAGTATTAATCCCAATGTGAGACGTCTTTTACAAGTGGTTGGTGGTCTACTAAAGTTGTAGTTGCATCAAGAGTAGTGAGGTGCTCTATAACCTAGTATGGGGGAGATGTTTTCATGTACGTAACGTAACACTACAAAATAAATTCATGTTGGCTCAAAAAATTATAACCAAATGAAAAGTAATTAAAAATTCCATGTTGACTTATAAAATAAAATAAAAATTAAAACCAACATAAATCCACCCAAACTTAAGTGTACATTTTTCTAAAATGTAAAAAAAGATAAAAATAATTTAGACCTCAAGAAATTGGATCCCTCTTGGTTCCTAGTATATCCGAGTTTAAGATGGATCTATGTTGGTTTATTAACAACTAGCCATCATGAGACAGACTATGTATTGCATGTACGACAAAATATCTTGATACTTTCCTTTTCATAAAGAACTCCTCGTCATTGAAGTTTTCCACAAATGAACAATTTGTAGGAAATAAAGAGCACCTAGAACTATTTATGAACCTTGCAATATTCCCATGAGTGCTTGGACGACCATCTATATATAATAGGTTCTTCATGTTAAAGTTTCTAGAAACATAATCATTCATGCGCATACTATACATGGAAATGTTATGCTTGTATTTAACAATATTCAAGTAATCATATCAACAATAGATAGGACCCTAAAATGGAATAATAGCTACCAATTGTTTGAGAGGAACAAGTACATGTGAAAGGATAAACAACCAAGCTTTGCAACATCAATATTAGACTCCGCAATTATAAAACAATTACCACAAAATGAGAATTTGGTCCCAACATTAGGCACAAGTAGATAATACGACTAAGTTCCATACAAAGCATGGTTGTAAGAAGTTTGATATTTACTTTGCAAATTCATAGGAAGGAAAAAAACATCAATACCCTCCAACAATTGGACGAACATCGGTGTGTACTTGGACAATTTCGCTCTCAACTCATGCAACTTTTTGGATCTTCTAGCAGAGATAAGTTGGATGACATTCAAAACTTTTATTGGATCACTATAAATTTCAGTTCACTAAACATAAGCAAAGGCATTAGTCAATTTAGGATGAGACATAGTTGTTTTGGCTTCCAGCTTTTTCAAAAAAGAGTATAGGGAATAGCTCATGCGTGTCTTTTCTATATCACATATTGGATTCCTTACTATAGTAGGGAATATTTGTCACGTCCCCTCCCCTCATTCGATCAATGGAGAGGACGCGACCTAAGTTGCTCCTACTATCAGACGTGCAATCTAGCCCGATGAACAAGATAATAAAATAAATGCATTGAATTAAAACCATACATCGATGCATTATTCATGAAATAGACAGCGGTAGCAAAACTCATACATTCAACACATTCAACATGTTCATAATGCATAAATCAAGCAATTACAGTTGCATAGGTAGGTACACAAGAGAAATAAAAGTGAATACTTATCTTGTAATTGAGTTGGCCTGCAACTAGCTATGTCACTGCAACGTTCCACCCAACCATAGGCCAGTGTGCTCATCAATCTCTCAGCATCACTGCCATCCTCGATATGGGCATGATTTCCAAAAGGAAATAGGGAGTAACAGGCTTACACACAACCAAACCATACATCCACAGTCAAGCTAACACATAGTTGGTTTCCCAAATTGTCTAGCTAAGCCAATAAACAACTGGGTTTCATAGGCTATTAAGGCAACAAGCCAATAACATGAGGGTTCCTTGGACTTACTCAGCCAAGCAAACTTTACATCAAACACACAGTCAACCAATTAACAAATGGTTCCTTGGACTTACCCATCCAAGTTAACCTGCTAATCAAACACATGAATCCATCTAACATATGGGTTTCTTGGACTTACCCGGCCAAGTCAATCACAAGGATGTACTTCACATCCAAACACAACTGATGGGTATGAACAAAACGTTCCTAGGCAACCAAAATGAAATGGTTGAGGGGAAAACAACCATGCATGAGAAAATACGATTTCAGGAAACGTTCTTAGGCTTGATAAAGGTAAAAACGACCTCATCAAACCCCCAATCCGTGGATCTGAATTCAGAAAAACGTCTATGGCACTACGGGAGCAAAAACAACCTCCCCAAACCCATAGATCATAAATATCCTCTGACCATTCACACAACAATAAAAAAAATGGATTTCCCAGCTTGGAGAAAGTGAGGAAATGACAGAAGAATGTGAGGGAATCTCCCAACTTGCTCACAAGGGAATAAAAGACCTCTTACAAACCCCCAAATCATGGTCCCCTTCTTCCCATTCGCCCAACAACACAGAAAACAAATTCTAGGCATGGAGAAAATGAAGAAAACGATAGGAAATCATGAGGGAGAAAACTCAGAAAGCTTCAACTGCGTAAGAGAGCCCAACATGACTGAGAATGGGTGAGGAATGAAAGACATGGGTGAATTATGGCTTGGGCATGCATTTCCAAGAATTTACTTGCCCAAGAAGTCAAAAACACGTTTTCCAAAAATGGATGTCTTCCCAAATTCGAATTTGATTCCCATACTCTTCCCATCCCCATGCATTAACTTCCCCAACCAACTTATAGATGATTGGGCACAAAAAGACAAAATGGGTAGTTGACAGCTTTATGGGTTCTCCCTTATACATTTGGATTTTCCCCATCAGCTCAAAGGTTTGAATATTTCCCCTCCCTATTCCTTGTGAAATCATGCCTCCATCTCTTTAACGTTGCGACACATAGCCAATTGTGGTATTTTTATTAATTTTCATTTTACATGATGTCTCAAAACATATTGTGCTTGGCTAGCACATAAACCATTGGCATCGATTTTAATCACCGATACATAAGACACTAAATCCATGGTGGGGCCTTTGCCTTGAGCTCCACACCACAATTTATTAACCCTACTTACATCATATGCAATTCAATACCATGGGGTCAAAACCGGGGTGTTACAATATTAGAGCACCAACATGTTAAATTCAATGAAGCATAGGATCATTAGCCTACATGAATTCAAGTGAGAAGAGAAGGATGCAGAAGAGAGAGAATAAATCACCATAAACCGATCAATTACTCATGGAAAAATTGTACACACATAGAGATAAAATTGGAATAATACGATAATATTCATGAATCAATAATTAATATGTAATAAAATGGTTATACATATAGGAGAATTCAAATGCTTAAGATAGGATTCGAATCTACCAACTCGAGCTGACTTCGGAGCTAACTCAGTGTGGGAAAATCACCATTAGAGCTCACTAATGCAACTCCAGATAAATACCTTAGTCTACAATCAGTTAACTAACGAGGGTAGGTGAACAAAGGTTCCAACGCTCCCTTCCATCATGCAAACTAGTGCTATTCTAACTGATTGTGATCTAACTAATGGTAACTTGAGCATAAATGAACATAATTAATTACCTACTAAGGTCAACTAAAGGATATTGTTGGTGTCACTCATACTGGGTTCCTAAATTATAGGGTTTGGTCCCTAGGGCACCTAAACTCATGAAATCAGTTGCATATATCCCCTAGGTGTGTCCCCCATGCACTAGTGAAGTGATGAAGACCTCATAAGCTAGGAAAACATACAATTAGACTATGTGGTCAAAGGAAGGATTAATACTAGTCCCAACACCCCCCCTTAATCCAAACTTTGGACTACCTAGACCCGGGAAACTAAGACCAAAGGTCACCCATACAATCTAAATGTAAAAGGAACTGCTTAAAACAAACTAAGGAAAATGGGGAAAACCTCATGGGAACCCCATCCACCCCCCTCAAAATAAGTAGGAAAATCAGGATCAAGCTTTCACATCAAGAGAACAAATTTTCTTGAATAAAAAACTTGTGAAAATATTTATGCAACCTACATCTTTGTGGTGCAGTGAAGCAGTATGATGGTCCTTATGTGCACTAGTATCCTGGGACTATGCATGTGAACCTCTCCATCTTCTTGCAATCTGATGATAGATAGGAGAAGGAATGTTGCCTTTGTCTCTTCTTTTTGGAGGAAGAGTGACATGATTCAATTTGTTCTTAAGTAAGAAGAATTGTTGATCAGTCCTTACCATCATGTAGGATCTCTCTAGGAGCTTGTTGCACCTCTCTAAAGGAAGTGAATTTGCTTGACATAGTGTAAGGTTCACTTTTTGAAACTGGGATCTTGTTCTCCTCTTGTTAGATGGGTCTCCAATCATGTTCCCAACTTCCTAAATAACCTTTTGTGCCCATTTAGACCTAGGATTGGGAGTAGGGACTAGATTTGGATCTGGATCACTGTTAAATTGATCTTCAATTTCATAAATTGATTCAATTGGATCCTCTGTTTCGGATTTTGAATCTGAAACACTAATGGAAACATTATCATATGCAAAAGGTGTAGGTAGAACAATTTTACCTTCCCTTTCAAATGTCAGTTGAGAATGTACTGGAACTGTGTAAGGCAGAAAGTGTGAGAATTCATATTCCTTGGAGGCATGGTTTGTAACACCCTTCTCTATAATCTTCCCAATTGAGATATATGAGATATCCACTGAGTCAGGACCAAATACCACTTGCTTTGGTGGGCCAGTATGTGTTATCTAGCATACAGATAACAAATTTGCAGCTAAAGAGGCCACAGAGAGTACATATTTGAACACTCCATGCTTTAACTTGATTGAACCCTTTCCTTCAACTCAAATTTGAGTGTCATCACCAATGTGCATACTCGTACCATCAGTAAGTTGTAATGAATATAATGATTCACTGGATGCAACCATATGATTGGAGGCTACTAAATAAATGAGGAAGGCATTTGATTTGAACAACTAGCCTTCAGTTCATGGCATCTCTCATCATGATCTTCAGTCTTTTCTCTAGAGTCAGTATTCCTTGCGCCTTCAAGGAGTGCAATGTTGTGCTGCTCAAGGATTTTTTCCATCTGATCAATGGTCTTCTTCATACAATACTTCTTTGTATTGTTTCCTTTCTTACAATAAGAGCACTTTCCCTTGTTAGACCTTTGATATTCCCCTTCTTAGATCCCGAGGATTCATTTGATGGATCAAACTAATCTTTAGGTTCAAATTCAGTGTTTGTTTTCTCTTTACCTTTATCCATCCTTCTTGCTTGCGCATTCCTTGTCTCACCGGCTAAGAGATATTGATCTGGAGAGGATTTGAGATCTCCCATCTGTATCAACTTGTCTTGTTATTGGATTAGAGACTCTGTGAAGGCATCAAGGGATGACATTCACCAATTAGGAGTATTCAGTCTCCTAGAGTGAAAGGTAGATACAAACACTGAGAATTCTGGGCCAAGTTTGCTCAGTATGGAGAGCACCAATTGCTCATTCTTCTTCTCAATCCCACATTGCTTGCACTGCATGACCAATGATTTGAATTTTGAGAAAAATTGTTGTATAGTTTCAAAGTTACTGGGTTGTAGTGCTACCAACCCATTCTCCAAGGTATGGCCTCTCAGCTCATCCTACTTACTGAACAAGGATTTGAGCTTATCCCATACTTCTTTTGGAGTCCCGAGTCCATTAAGATGGAACAAAAACTCCCTGGAGATGTGGATGCACATGTAGCCAAAACCTTCATCAAGCCTATTTAAATGTTTCGATTTTTAAATATTATGTTGGGGTTCGATTGCTTTTTCCATGGTCATCCTATACAGACCTTTATTGCACAAGGTAATCTCCATATTTTCCCTCCAATCAAGGCAATTGAAGGGTGTAAGGATTCTAGGAGTCAGAGCTGTTGAATTCTCCATTTCATAATTATATTGATCAACAATTTTTTATAATTTCTTTGAATGTACCTGCAAAAACACTGCAAAAGAACTCAATTCGAATTAATTTAGATCAAACACCCTTCATTTCAACATGTGCACTTTCTCTGAGTACATCACACTTGGATAGACTTCTCTGGACATAATCCATAGGGAGCAATGCATTATTCCAAGAATTATGTGGAAACTCAATGGCTTCTTGTACATCAATGGAAGTTTCTGAGGTTTTAGGTAGACATGGATACCTGCTCTGATACCATGTTAAATTCAATGAAGCATAGGATCATTAGCCTACATGAATTCAAATGAGAAGAGAAGGCTGCAAAATAGAGAAAAGAATTTAGCATAGACCGATCAATTACTCATGGAAAAATTGTATGTACACATAGAGACAAAATTGGAATAATATGATTATATTCATGAATCAGTAATTAATATGTAATACAATGGTTATATATAGAGGAGAATTTTAATGCCTAAGATAGGGTTCAAATCTATCAACTCAGATTAACTGCAAAGCTAACTCAGTGTGGAAAAATCACCACTGGAGTTCACTAATGCAACTCTAGATAGAAAACTTAGTCTGCAATCAATTAACTCACGAGGGTAGGTGAACAAAGGCTCCGACACTCCCTTCAATCATACAAACTTGCACTAAGCTAACTAATTGTGATCTAACTAATGATAACTTAAACATAACTGATTACTTACCAAGGTCAACTGAAGGAGACTGCTGGTGGCACTTAGAGTGGGTTCCTAAATTATATGGATTGGTCAGTGGGGCACCTAAACTCATGAAATCAGGTGCAATAAGTGGCATATATCCCCTAGTTGTGTCCCCCATGCACTAGTGGAGTGATGAAGACCTACTAATCTAGGAAAATAGACTATTAAACTATGTGGTCAAAGGGAGGATTAATGATAATACCAACACCCCCCCTTAATCTAGAATTTGGACAACCTAGGGCCCTGACTACTAAGACCAAAGGTCACCCATACAATATAAATGTAAAAGGAACTACTTAAAACAAACTGAGGAAAATGGGGAAAACCTCACGGGAACCCCCCCCATCCCCCAAAATAAGCAGGAAAATCAGGATCAAGTTTTCAGATCAAGAGAAAGTTTTTTCTTGAATAAAAAACTTGTGAAAATATTTCTGCAACCTACAACTTTGTGGTGTAGTGAAGCAGTATGATGGTCCTTGTGTGCACTAGTATCTTGGGAATGTGCATGTGAACCTCTCCATCTTCTTCCAATACAATTATAGACAAGAGAATGAATGTTGCCTTTGTCTCTTATTTTTGGTTGAAGAGTGACATGATCCAATTTGTTCTTTAGTGAGCATAATTGTTGATCTGTCCTTACCATCATGTAGCATCTCTTTGGGAGCTTGTTGCACCTCTCTAAAGGAAGTGAATTTGCTTAATATAGTGTAAGGTTCTCTTTTTGAAAATGGCATTTCATTCTCCTCATGTCAGATGGGTCTCTAGTCATGTTCCCAACTGCGTCAATAACCTTTTGGCCCATTTAGGCCTAGGATTGGGAGTAGGGACTGGATTTGGATCTGGATCAATGTTAAATTCATCTTCAATTTCATAAACTAATTCAATTGGGTCCCCTTCTTCGGATTCTGAACCTGAAACACTAATGGAAACATTATCATATGCAAAAAGTGTAGGTAGAATGGTTTTACCTCCTCTTTCAAATGTCATATGAGACTATATAGGATTTGAGTATGACAGAAAGTGTGAGAATACATATTCCTTCAAGTCATGTTTTGCAACACCCTTCGCTATAATATTCCTAGTTGATATATAAGAGATATCTATTGAGTCATGACCAAATACCACTCCCTTTGGTGGGCCAGTATGTGTTATTTGGCATACAAATAACAAATTTGCAGCTAAAGAGGACACAACATGTACATCTTTGAACACTCCATGCTTTAACTTGGTTGAACCCTTTTCTTCAGCTCGAATTTGAGTGTCATCACCCATGTGCATACTCGGACCATCAATAAGTTTTAATGGAGAGAATGATTCACTGGATGCAATCATATGATTGGAGGCTCTCGAATCAATGAGGAAGGCATGTGATTTTGAACAACTAGCCTTCAGTGCATGGCATATCTCATCATGATCTTTAGTATTTTCTCTAGAGTCAGTCTTCCTTGCACCTTCAGGGAGTGCAATGTTGTGCTGCTAAAGGAGTTTTTCCATCTTATTAATGGTCGTCTTCATACAATACTTATTTGTATGGTTTCCTTTCTTACAGTAAGAGCACTTGTCCTTATCAAACCTTTGATGTTTGTCCTTCTTAAGCTCGAGGCTTCATCTAATGGATCAAACTCATTTTTAGGTTCAAATTCATTGTTTATTTTCTATTTACCTTTATGCTTCCTTCTTGCTTGCACGTTTATTGTCTCATTATCTAAGAGAGCTTGAATTGGAGAGGCTTTGAGAGCTCCCATATGTACCATCTTGTCTTATTCTTGGATTATAGAATCTGTGAATGCATCAAGGGATGGAATTCACCAAATAGGATTAGTCAGTCCCCCAGAGTGAAAGGGAGATACAAACAATGTGAATTCTGGGTCAAGTTTTCTTAGTATGGAGAGCACCAATCACTCATTCTTCTTCTCAATCCTGCATTGCATGACCAGTGATTTGAATTTTGAGAAAAACTGTTGTATAGTTTCGAAGTTACTGGGTTGTAGTGCTATCAACTCATTCTCGAAGATAAGGCCTCTTAGCTCATCATGTTTTCCAAACAAGGATTCAAGCTTATCCCATACTTATTTTGGAGTCTTGAGTCCATCAAGATGAAACAACAAATCCGTGGAGACGTGGATGAACATGTAGCCAAAAGATTCATCAAGCCTATTCATATGCTTCGATTTTTTAATATATTGTTGGGGTTCAACTTCTTTTCCCATGGTCATCCTAAACAGACATTTGTTGCACAAGGAAATCTACATATCTTCCTTCCAATCAAGGTAATTGAAGGGTGTAAGGAATCTAGGAGTTAGAGCTACTTCATTGTCCATTTCACAACTATATTGATCAACAATTCTTCAAAAATTATTTGAATGTACCTGCAAAAACACTGCAAAACAAATCAATTCAAATTAATTTATCTCAAACAACCTTCACTTCGACATGTGCACTTTCTCTGAGTACATCACACTTGGATAGACTTCTCTTGACATAATCCAGAGGGATCAATATAATTATTCCAGGAATTATGTGGAAACTTAATGGCTTTTGGTGCATCAATGGAAGTTTTCGAGGTTCAAGGAAGACATGGATACCTGCTCTGATACCATGTTAAATTCAATGACGCATAGGATTATCAACCCACATGAATTCAAATGAGAAGAGAAGGCTGTAGAAGAGAGAAGATAATTTAGCATAGACTGATCAATTACTCATGGCAAAATTGTAGATGCATAGAGACAAAAGTGGAATGATATGATTATATTCATGAATCAATAATTAATATGTAATACAATGGTTATGCATATAGTAGAATTCAAATGCGTAATATAGGATTCGAATCTACCAACTCGGACTAACTCAGTGTGGGAAAATCACCACTGGAGCTCACTAATGCAACTCCAGATAACTAACTTAGTCTACAATCAGTTAACTGATGAGGGTAGGTGAACAAAGGAACCAACACTCCCTTCAATCATGCAAACTAGTGCTAGACTAACTGATTGTGATCTAACTAATGGTAGCCGGAGCATAACTGAACATAATTGATTACCTACCAAGGTCAATTGAAGGAGAATGCCAGTGGCACTCATAGTGAGTTTCTAAATTATAGGGATTGGTCTCTGGGCACCTAAACTCACACATATAGGTGCAACAAGTGGAAGACATCCCGTAGGTGTGTCCCTCATGCACTAATGGAGTGATGAAGACCTCCTAAGCTAGGAAAATAGACAATTGGACTATGTGGTCATAGGGAGGATTACTAATAATCCCAACACAACATTGGGTGATATAGAATTGGTGTAATGGGTGAGAATGACACACCGAGGGTTCTCCTTTAACCCTTGACATTTTGAACAACCACAAACTACTAGGGTTTCATAAAGGATTTATAGCTCACGAAGAATTACCGTCGATGAACCAGGATTGCAGCTTGAAGATGGTGTGTTACAATTTGCAGTGTAAAGAGGATTCCCATTTTCATCTATGAATTGCTTACGGTATCTTGCTCCTGATAAGAGATTATGGCATTGGTGGAATGTCTTGTGCATTCTAACTTGAAACTGGATTAGGATCCCGCAATAAAGAATAAATTGATATAATTTCAGATTCACATGGATAAGTAACAAAGACAAAATATAAATAAAAATTGAACTTATTGGGGATGGAAAGGGAGAACTTGTTGAGCTTTGAACATGATGGAATGATTTGGAATCTGAAGAATTGGCCATTTGATACTACATTTTTTCTCCCTGCATTTGAGCCAAATAAACATTCAATATACGTCTCTACAATCCTAATGTTTTTCAAGAACTATTTTCCATTCTAACTTTCAATATAGTTTAGAAACCATCATGTATGAACAAGGTGAGCTTAAGAAAAATAAACATACTATGAAATATTGTAATTGGTGTCATTGAATAATAAAAGAAAATTTGAAATGAACATATAGTTTTAGGTGGAACCAAAAAACCTAGCAATAATTTTTTTTAGCGGTGCATCTATTCCAATATACACACATCAGTGTGCTTAAACATACTAAACGCATTGGTGCGAAACAACTATAAACGCACCGGTGCACAACAAATATAAACACACTATGAAAATAATCTCCGCAAAAGCTCCCTTAGGAGAAAATATCTGCTACATTTGGTAGTTGATATTTATACATGCATTATACACAATTATTCTAACTGGTGTACTAATGTGTTACATATAGTCACGCACTGATGAATGATAATTTTTTCAACTAACAGGATGTCGGTTCCTAATTAATGATGAGCACACCGGTGCATAATAAATATAAACGCACCATGAAAGATCCTCCACAAAATCTCCCACAGTAGAAAATATCCTCTACATTTGGTAACATATATTTATACATGCATTCTTACAGTTGTTTTCATTCTGGTGCATTTATTCAAAACAAGTGCACCGATGCACGTAATAAGTTACACGCATTGACTGGCCTTTTTTTAAGCTACGAGATATCAATGCATCTTATCGAGGGATGCACCGACGCATCATAGACACGGGCGCACTAAACTGTCGAAAGTTCAAAATTGAAAAAAAAATCGCGCAAGCTATTTTTGCCCTATACTAAAAAAATGGCAGCAATTTTAAGTTAAAAAAACTATTTTTTTTTCACAGAAATGAATATGTTTTTTTTTATTGATAATTTTTTTGTTTGATGGGCCTTAACCCAGTTACATCTGTTCAAAAATATACAATTCTTTTTCTCCAAGGCTTCTCATTTCATAATTATGGAATATAATGCATCCTGCTAGGTTCGTCATCCAAGCTCATCATTCCTCGAGGAAGAAGACAACCCTGATTTGCTTTGAAATATACCAGCTTATTCAATTCGGGAAGAATGTGATAAGAGGAGACTGAAACACATTCTGTCAAAATAAAATGCAGCCTTTGCATAGTCATGTTCAAGCTGAGATTGTTGAACTTAGTGGTAGAGTTTAAAGCTTTTATTATGATTTTTGAATCACCAAAAAATTGAAGGTTGTTATGTCCAGTTGCTTTGGCGAGTTGACAGGATTTTAGAAGAGAAAATAATTCTGCTTGATTATTAGAAATATTCCCTAGTCCCCAACTAAAACTGCTTTGTATCCCTCCTCCCGGATAGAAAATCAAACCACCTACTCCAACATTCCCCAGATTTCCTTTTGAGGCACCATCAAAGAAGATTGAGACTTTATTTTTCCTTTGCCACCAGTATGTTTTTTTTCTTCAAAAGTCTTACCTACCAAAAAGGTTTAATAACAGGCCTTCCAATGCCCATCTAAATTTTTTCCACCTATAACATTCCAAGCCACTTATGCTCAGCTTTGAATTTAGTAACATCAATTTTATTATTTCCAACAATTTCCAATAGCAGAGCCTTTGCTTTTATTGCGACAAGTTCTGGTTTCGTATCTTTGCTATTGAAGATTAAGTCATTTCTTGCTAACCAAATTTTCCACCACAAGAATTTTGGAATGGCCTACCAAATTTTTCTCCATTCATGACTTGATGAAGGAATTATTGAATACCTGGACTACCATTCTGCAAAAATACTAACAGGTTCATAATTAGAAGGAATAGAGGCCGATAACCCACTTAAGAGGTGTGCCTAAGCTTTCCAAGCAAACTCACAACCAACAAAAACGTGCTCTGAATATTCTTCAGCTTGTTTACAAAAAAAACACCTGAATGGACCATAAAATCCTCTTTTTATCAAATTTTCACCTGTCAAGACATTCTGATGCATGAGAGTCCAAATGAAAAAATTAACTTTAGGAATGTTGGGCGATTGCCATACTGTTTTCCAAAAAGATACGCCGTGAACAGATCTCGATTTTGGTTGGAAGGATTTATATCTGAGAGCAGCTGTGCAAATTGCATATGGACCCCAGCCCCACGTGTCCTTTCTAGTGGAATGAATTGGAGCTAAACCAGACAGATTAGCCAACAATGAATTGATTTGAACAGTGAGCAGAGAATGTCCACAATTTGGCAGTGCTGCGAGTGCCCATGCTAACGAATTGCCGTTGCTGTCCCAAGAAGAGATACCGGAGAGTCGAAGGAAGCCTTTATTGACCAGCCAAGCCTTGATCTCTACAAGTGTTGAATCAGAATTTAATGGTGCATTGCATTTTATTTTGTCCTCTCGCAAAAATGTTTTCCTACCATTTTCGAGAATGCTATAAATATGCTGAGCAAAAATATCTAGTCCTCTTCTACACAAATTCCAAGTAATAGTGCCTTTAGGAATATTTATGACCTGTAAATTCCTTAGGGTTCCTCCATTGAGATATTTTTTCCAGAAAATTTGACTAACGGGGCGCTTTTTGATAGAGAAGAGCTGCCACAATAGCTTACCTCCCATAGCAAGATTATTCAAACATGGGTCTTTGATTTGCAAGCCACCATCTGTAACAGGTATTTCAACAATGTCCCAATTAACCAAATGCATTTGGCTCTGATTTCCTTTACCACCTCTTTAAAGGAAATCTCTGTTCAGCTTGGATAACTAATCCATAATCGATTTTGGAGCCAAAAGGAGAGAGGATTGATAAAGAGGGAGAGTTGAGAGAATTGACTTGATCAAAATAAGCTTCTCAACCTTCGTGAGCCAAAGATCTCCCCATGAGGCAATCTTTGCTTTTAACTTGCTAATAATATCCAACCAAAGAGAAGGGTTTTTTCCCCCCAGGGTTATAGGAATACCTAAATACTTTACCTTATCCCAAGAGTCAAAACCATCAAAACCTAAAATTTGAGAAATATTTACCATTGATGAGGGATCTACGTTCCATCCATACACAACACTCTTCTGGTTGTTGATAAGAGCCCCTGAAATGATACAGAAGTGTTTCATAATTTCTTTGAAGAATCTTGCCAACCTTGGAGAAGTCTCTCCCAAAAGCAGTGTATCATCCACAAAAAGAGCATGGTTGATAGATTCTACTCCACTTGCTGACTTGATGCCTAGAATAATCCCATCATTTTTTCTTGCAATTAGCTTTCTACTCAAAGTATCAGCCATTAGAATATATAAAAATGGTGAGAGCGGGCATCCTTATCGAAGGACCCTGGATGCTTGAAAGAAATTTGTTGGTCTACCATTTACTAATGGTGCTATCCAAGGTTTGTCAATACAAGATTTAATCAGATTTATAAAAGCAGATATGAAACCAAATGAGCCGAGGACTTTGTAAAGAAAGGATAGATTTACCCTGTCAAAAGCATTTTCCATGTCAAGTTTTATTAGCACGCCCTTCTCCTTTTTGTGGAAACTGGAGTGCATGGCTTCCTGAACTTGGATCACGTTGTCCAAAATGTGTCGCCCTTCTACAGATCCACCTTGAAGAGGTGAGATCAGCTTCCCAAGCAGATGTTTTAGCCTGTTATCTAAGAGCTTAGATAAGATCTTATAAGATGCATTACATAGTGATATAGGTCTGAATCGATCAAAAGTGATTGGTTTAACTTCTTTAGGAATTAAATCTAGGAAGGTGGAGTTCGTACATCCACCAACTTTAGATTTTAACTGAAAATCTACAATCGTCATGAGAATATCCTTTTCGATAACTGACCAGCAAACTCTATAAAATTGAAAGGAGATTCCGTCAAGACCTGGAGCTTTATCCGGTTCCATAGACCATATAAGATCTATGATCTATTCCTTTGTAAAGGGATTCATTAACTCACCATTTTCCTCTGCACTCACCAAACTAGGGATGTTGGAAAGAGATTTTGAAGTTAATTCTGAATCAATAGAACCATCCTATCTATACAAATTCTGAAAGTGAGCTTCAATAGCTAGTTTAATTTGAGAAATGCCTTTGCAAGATTCATTAGTCAAAGAGGATATTTTCGATATATGGTTATGGGAGAGTCTGGCTCTATACTGCTTATGAAAAAAAGAGGTATTTCTATCTCCCAAAATCAACCATAAACTTCGAGACTTCAATCTCCAAAATTCTTCTTCCTGCCGAAACGCTCGAAAAGAGTTAAACTGGGCTTTTTGTTCTTTTTCCAGCATGGAAAGGTGATATATGTTTCTTCCATTTCTAGTTGAATCTCCTCAAGCTATCCCAAGGCCTCTTTTCTATCACTAGTTGGATTTTTAGGAGAATGATTTACCTAATCCTTCAACGCAGCTTTGGTGTTTTTTAATTTCCTCTCCCAAACAAAGTTTGGTGACCCAGTGACTGGTATACTCCACACCTTAGTTATAATAAGAAAAAAACCATCTCTGTCAATCCACAAAGGACTGAACCGAAAGGGAATGGGGATGAGGTCTTATTCCTCCTCAAACTGCAGTAAAATTGGCTGATGGCCTGAAGTGAGTTTGGGCAAAATACTGGAGGAGATAATTTTTTTCCACTAAAAAATAACTCTGTACTAGAAATCGATCCAATCTGCTTGATATATTGGTTGTTCCTGTACGATTATTAGACCATGTGTATCGACCTCTTTTTGGTTTAAAATCAATCAAATCCCAAATTAAGATAAGGTTCTCCACCATTTTATGCATGAGATCTCTCCCACATAATCCTGCTAAAATTGCCATGCCATTTAGATCTTCAAGCAATGAGTCAAATATTATTGATGCAGTAAAAGGAGAATGAATATACACACTGAACAAAACAAACCACATATGAAACATATGAGTATAGCTCATGTAATTACAGTATCACTGTCATTTATTAAATCCGGTGTTACAATAGTTTACATAAGGAAGAATTCAAATCCATTAGGGAGGAATTTGAATCTACCAACTGGATGTGACTGTACCTAAGTGACTATCTAACTCAGGATGTCTCAATAAATATCGAAGTCCAAATGGTTAACTCCATATGTCTAAACAACTCACACAATCAGTAATAAACAGTTAACTCAATCTAACTGAAGTGGTAGATGAGAAAAGGTGCCTAATCCACATGCAACCATGCTTAACTAGCGCTAACTAAACTGATTGTGATCTAAGTGAATGTAAATAGAAATTAACTCAGCTTAACTAGTTCCAACTCCAACTGACTGAAGGAGGTTGGTGCCAAGACTCCCAGTGACTCCTATAATGTAGGGATTGGACTAGGAGGCGCCTAATCTGATGCATGCAAGTGCATTCAGTGGAAGATAGCCTCTAGCAGTGTTCCCCACATGCTAGTAATTGGTACATGTGGCCCCATTAGGCCATGTGGACCCAATGGTACTAGTGGATTTAATTAATTAATTAAAACTCCTAAGTTAAGCAAAAACAATCTAATAGACAGTTTGGTCAAGGGAGGATTATTAATCCTAACAACCCCCTGAATCTTAAATTGGACAATTGAGGACCCTGGAAACAAGGCCATAAGTCACCCATATACAATCTAAAAGACATAATGCTGCTTAGTACAACCAAGGAAACAGGGGAAAACCTCATGGGACCCCCCCCTCAAAATAAGAAAAAATAGGAAAATGCAAGCTATCTTTAGAAGAAAGAAGCTTCCTCCTTAGAAAAATAACTTGAACAAAACACTGCTACAAAATTGAAGATCTATGCAGCAACATGGTCCATCTGTGCAACATCGTCCTGAAGCTGTGCATGTGAACCTCTCAATGTTCTTCTAAACTGACGACTCTGTATGTTTCTTTTGGATGGTGAAGGTAGAGAATCATCATGTTTCTTATTCTGTGGGCCATGTAGCTAATCATTCACCATCAACAAGTAGCACCGACTTGGAACTTTGTTGCACCACTCTATAGGGAGCGAATATGTGAGAGATAGTGTAGCATGTTCATTATGATACTAGGACCTAGTTCTTCTAGATTTCCAGCACCACTTCCAGCTGCATCTAGGATATTTTGAGCCCATCTGGGCTTAGGATTTTGGTTTGGAATGGATACTGGATCTAGATCTAGAATCTCATGAGATTCAGTCTCAATAACAGGATCATGCTAGATTTGATCTTCTTCATTTGAATATGAAACCTGTAGCAAATCATCATCATCAAAAATTGGCAGAGAGATGGTTATACCTTCCTGTGTTGCGGATGGTGGTGTATCATACAATTGATCTTATTCAAACTGGACACTTCTTTCAATGAAGCATCTCTTGGTTGCAACCTCCATCAATTTGTAAGCTTTTTCATCTTCTGCGTATCCCAACATAATGCATTTGCTACTTTGGGCTTGGAAGGCATTCCTCTTGTCAAGTGGTATTCTGGCCCAAGCTTTGGAACGAAAAACTCTCATATGAGAGACATTGGGCTTATGCCCATGCATTGCTTCGAATGGAGTGGCCCCAACCACTGATTTATGAGGCACTCTATTCTACAAATACGAAGCACAGTTTATAGCTTCAACCCAAAGACTCAGGAGGCAAATGTTTGGCATGGAGAAGGTATGTTGCCATCTCCTTCAATGATCTATTTTTTCTCTCAGCCACCCCATTTTGCTGTGGTGTGTATGGAACTGAGTGTTCCATTCGAATCCCCTCTGATTCATAGAAATTATGGAAGTATCCTTTGATGTACTCTCCTCCTTTATCAAATCTTATAGACTTGATCTTCTTACTGAAACTATTCTCAACCATAGGCTTACAAACTTTAAAAGTCTCAAAAACTTATGTTTTTTTTTCATGAAGTAGGTCCAGTAGTAGCTAGAACAATCATTAATAAAGGTGAGGAAATACCTACAACCATTAATGGAGTTTGTGGGCATTGGTCCAGCTACATCACTATGTATCAAATCAAGTAAAGAGGCAACTCTATTTGTCTTCCCAACATCATACCTCTTCTCTGGATGCTTACCTACCAAGCAACCAGCACATACTCCATTGGAGGTTTGGATGGAAGGCAAACCTTCAACCATTTTATCATTGTGGAGTTCTTGGAGATATTTGAAATTGGGATGGACACAACTCTCATGCCAAATATTGCAGGCTTTGTTAGCATGAGACAATAAAGTTGTAGGAGGAGAGACATGTAAGAAATGTGAGAACTCATAAGCTTTAGTAGAGTGATTTGCAATACCTTTCGCTCTGAGCTGTCTTGCGACTTTTTCTGTAATCTCAATTGTTTCTGAATCGAATGTAACTCTCTTGGGAGAGCATGTATGAGTCATCTGATAAAAAAACAACAAGTTAGCTGCAAGGGAGGGAACATAGAGGACATTCTTGAACTCATCATGCTTCGCTCTGACTGAGCCCCTTCCTTCTGCTGGAATCTAGGAATCATCTCCCATGTGAATATTACACCCCTTTGATAGTGTGAGGGCTGAGAAGGATTCTTTGGAGGAAACCATGTGGCTGGATGCTCCAGAATCAATTATGTATGTTGTAGACTGAGTAAGGCTAGCTTTCAAAGCATGGCACCTTTCATCTTCTTATGTCTATGGTTCTTCATCAGGCTTCTTTGCTCCTTGTGGGAGAGCAATGTTATGCTGCTTGAGGAGAGCAGATAGTTGATCAATCTGCTTCTTCATACAATGATCTTCAAGATGGAAACCCTTCACACAATAGGGACACATATTATTTTCAAACTTCTTATTCTTAAAGCCCGAGGTTCCTTATGAAGTTTGCTGATTCTGTTTAGGCTTCGAATCAGCTGCTTTGGGCTCCTTCTTCTTTGATTTTCCTTTGGCTTACATTTTGGAAGAGTCTGTCAGTAGGAGAGATTGATCTTTGGATGTCTTGATGACTCCCATTCTAATCAACTTCTCTTGCTCCTTGATTGAGGACTCAAAAAAGGAATCAAGTGAAGGAATTTTCCAATCCGGAAAGGAATCCCTTTTTGAATGGAATATTGGGACAAATACAGAATACTCAAGGCCGGGTTTTCTGAGAATGGAAAGCACATTTTGTTCATCCTTTATTTCTATTCCGCACTGTTGGCATTGAAGTGCAAGAGGCTTGCATTTAGTAAAGAATTGATCTACTGTTTAGAAATTGATGGGATGTAAGGCTACCAACTCATTCTCGAGGAGGTGTCCCCGAAGCTCATCTTTTTTACCAAACAAGTCTTCAAGCTTCTTCCAGGATTCTCTAGGTGTCCTCAAACCTTCAACATGGAAGAGGAGATCTCTGGATATATGAGTGCGTAGTTAACCAAAAGCTTCATCTAAGCGGTTCAGAAACTTGTTCTTCTCAATTGGTTGATGGGGCTCAACCTCCCTTCCAAGTATTATTCTGAAGTATCCCTTGTTGAGCGAGGAAACCTGCATATCTTCCCTCCAATCAATATAATTGAAGGGTGTTAGTATCCGAGGAGTAGAAGGTAGAGAATCCATAATTCTCCTGCTGGAAAAACACAAATCTTCACACAAGCTACGTAGCACCTGTATATTTTCATTGCAAAACACTAAAACATTCGAACTATGTTAGAATCGTGCCTTCCCTCTCGACATGAACATGTTTTCAGGGTACATCACGCCCGCACCGCCACTCTGAATAAATTCATAGGAAGCAAGGCAGTCTTTGTGGGACTTCTATGGAAACCCATTTGCTTTTGATGTTCAATGGAGAGAGACAAACATGAATCCTGCTTGAGACGACTCTGATACCATGTTAAAATTTTTGTGCCATTTATATATTCAAGAAATGAGTCAAATATTATTGATGCAGTGAAAGGAGAATGAAGATACACACTGAACAAAACAAACCACATAGGAAACATATGAGTATAGATCAAGTAATTACAATATCATTGTCATTAATTAAATCCGGTGTTACAATAGTTTACATAATGAAGAATTTGAATCCATTAGGGAGTAATTCGAATCCACCAATTGGATGTGATTGTACCTAACTGACTAGCTAACTCAGGATGTCTCAATCAATGTCAAAGTCCAAATGGTTAACTCCAGATGTCTAAACAACTCACACAATCGGTAATAAACAGTTAACTCAATATAACTGAAGTGGTAGATGAGAAAAGGCGCCTAATCCACATGCATCCATGCATAATTAGCGCTAACTGAACTGATTGTGATATAACTGAATGTAACTGGAAATTAACTATGCTTAACTAGTTCCAACTCCAACTGACTAAAGGAGGTTGGTTCGAGGACTCCTAGTGTCTCCTAAAATGTAGGGATTGGCCTAGGAGGTGCCTAATATGATGCATGCAAGTGCAGTCAGTGGCAGGTAGCCTCTAGCAATGTTCCCCACACTCTAGTAACTGGTACATGTGGCCCCATTAGGCCATGTGGACCCAATGGTACTAGTGGACTTAATTAATTAATTAAAACTCCTAAGTTAAGCAAAAATAATCTAATAGACAGTTTGGTCAAGGGAGGATTAATAATCCTAACAAATCCACCTTTTTTCTCTTTTGGGTCCTGTTATAACTAGATCTTGTTCTTAGTTTATCTGTTTCTTTTGTCCTAATTTTCAACCGTTGGTTTAAAATGATTTTATATTTTATGTTGATTTTAAGAATTTTTGACAATCAATAATTTTGGTTGGAATTGATACTTTTAATGGTTGAATCATTTCATTATTTTAGTTTTAAGGTTTGTCTTTTGGGCTTATTAATTAATATGTACATCTTTAAGATTTCAAAAACTTATAATAAAAGTTCATTCCAAGTTTTGATTTATAATCTAACGCTCATTTTTGAGTCCTTTGTCAAATATTTTCATGGGGAGATTCCTGTAGCAGCTCTGTTTTTCCTGTTTTTGTCATTGTCATTGGGAGCAGATTACGAGGAGATGGAAATGAATTCAGGAAAACCAAAAGAGGTTTTTGTCCACAACAGATTCATTCACAACAAATTCTCTTAGTTTTGCAACAGCTATTATCGTTTGAGAGATTCGAATTCATCTTTGTGGCCTATTTTCAAGGTGTTTCGGATCGAGAGATATGAAGGCGTCTTTGAGGCCCAAATTTCCAGAAATTCGCCAAATTTCCCCAAATCTGATTTGCTATTTTTGGGTTAATTATCTTTAAATATTTTGAGTTATCATGTAACTAATTGATGTAACTGTTTCAAGTTTCAACCTAGAAGGTAGTTATGGAACTACTTTACTTTTGTAATGATAAAAAGAAGACAAACATACAGTTTTGAGGGAGGATTTTTCACTCAAGGAGAGGCTTTGGAGCTTTGATTTCTCAAGCTAGCACTTATAACTCTTATGTAAGTGGATGACTGTTATTGATTATATATAAACTGATAAGCCATTTTACCTGTCATGCTTTTTCATTTCTGATCTGTTTGATTGCTCAGTCTACAATTTCATTTCTTGTTTAAGTTTTATTCATGCAAATGCTTGTAGGCTGTGGGTGGAATTAGTATTTCATGTGTAATGTTTATGGATTATTGGGATGTGTTTGATCCCCAGTTTATCCAATTTGCATGATTCAGTTCTGTATTAGTTTGTGGATTTTTATTTCCTCCTTGATTGATGAAGTTTTCAACCAAAACCATAAAAACCTATTTTATTTAATTTTACTTTTGAGATTGTGTTGGCTTGTTCTTCTGGTAGTCTAAGAACAATTTCTGGCACAAACATCTTTGGCGCCGTTGCCGGGGATGAAGCTGAAGTATATCTTCCCTGGGATATCATTATTCTTCTAATTTTGAGAGGTGAACAAAGTCAGAAAATCTTTTAGACTACAAGTTTTCACCGGTGACTCCACGATTAAAAATTCCACTGCAAGGAGAATTTTGTTGATAGAAAAATGAAGAAGCCAAATGGAAAGACTAGATATTAGCTTGTTACTTTAATCCATGAGGTATTGTTCTTATTCATCAGTTCTTTCCTATCTTTCCCATTGCATGTCAAAAGAATTATTTTTTGTTTTGTCTATTCCGATGATCATAAACCTTCAAGTACATATCCCACTTTGGAAGAAGAAAATCTGCATTCTTCTTGTGTTATTGATGTTGATCCTATTCCTTCATTGAAATACATGTTTAGCATGATATACATATACCCATATCTCTTGAAGCTGATTATTCTGGTCATCTTGTAGAGAATAAAGCTGATCTATTACCTTCTACCATCACTGCTGAAACTTCTGAACAGCTGGTTGAACCTCATTTTCATCTTACAGATTTTCAGTCTAGACTAAGACAGATGATGTTTAATCCTCTTAGGCTGCCATATCTCTTACATCCTTACCCTTCCTACTTTGTTGAATATCTTCCCCATTTTACTGGAAAAGACCATATTACATCAGAGAAGCATTTAGAATCTTTTCATAATTTCATTGATAATTTTGAAATCATGCATGAGGATGTTGTCATGAGGTTATTTTCGAAGTCCTTTGTTGGAGATGTTGGGTTTTGGTTTCGAAATTTAAAAGCTGATTCAATTGGATCGTGGGAAGAGTTACATGATGTCTTTTTGAAGTATTGGGGTAAGAATAAATCTTATGATCAATTTCTTTCCGAATTTTATAGTTTGAAAAGGGAAAATGACGAACCAATTACTAAATTTAATTGGAGGTTTCAAAGTTTTTATATCAGTATGCCTACGGAGATCAGACCTTCAGAAAAACTTGCTATGGTATATTATGTTATGGCTCAACATTCAGATCTTGTCTTGTTCCTGTTAGAAAGAAAATCATCATCTTTAAGACAATTGTTTGAGGATGCAAAAGGAGTGGAGGAGAACATCCAAGCTTGCAAAATGCTTCGAGATCGGGCTCATGATGAAGATATACAAGCTTATGAACAGGAAGAAGAACGTAGGTATCATTCATATTTAAGACAGTTTCCTTCATCATTTTCAGATTTTCATATGAACAAGGATATAAAGGATGCTTGTGTTGATTCTTCATATCAGTTTGCTAACTTTTTCTAGGATAACATACTTTCAGTGGATTATAGTAGAAATTTCTTAGTTCTTGCTATGAGATTATCATGTTATGAAGAAGAAGTTGTTGCTCTTCAACCTCTTACTATTGGTATAAGAAATAAGTTGCCATTCTTGACTTATGGTCACTTTCAGAATTTTATTTGTTCAAGTTTTGATCAAGGGTTTTATTTAAAGGTCGAGAAGCAGTTTGAAAAGCCCTTGGTTTCCATTCTTGATCCAAAGTTTAAAAAGAATAGCAATGGAGAGGAAGAGAATGCTTCACTTTATGATGAATATAATGAAGACATTGAAGTTTTAAATCAGAAATTTCATGATCCCGTGGCTTCTTGGATGGAGTTGTATTTTTCAAAGGTTTCTAATGCTCCATATTTTGGCATACTTACTATTTCCAGTCATAAGTATCACCTGCCTATAGACTCTTTATTGCATTTATCACATCTTTTGTGGGTTTTCTCAAACAGTAGCATGCATGAAATCATGATTCTCAGTCAAATGGTTTCTTGGCTTCACTGGAAGTATGATTACACTTGATTGGGTTGTTTCCTCCAATTAGAAGTAGGAGTAAATATCAGAATAAGCTCGCTATATGAGCATGTAGATTCTTTTCAGTATGTTGGTTTGTAGCAGTATTTTTTCATTTCAAAGGTATGGGTTCAGAGTTTGACAAAGTTGCAGAGATTTGGTAACTGACTCCATCACCCAATGAATAAGGCACAAGGTCTACAGGTTCTTGAAGCCTCACAAGGAGGACTTCATCCCGCAACAAGAGCCAGATGTTATAACTAGATCTTGTTCTTAGTTTATCTGTTTCTTTTGTCCTAATTTTCAACCGTTGGTTTAAAATGATTTTATATTTTATGTTGATTTTAAGAATTTTTGACAATCAATAATTTTGGTTGGAATTGATACTTTTAATGGTTGAATCATTTCATTATTTTAGTTTTAAGGTTTGTCTTTTGGGATTATTAGTTAATATGTACATCTTTAAGATTTCAAAAACTTATAATAAAAGTTCATTCCAAGTTTTGATTTATAATCTAACTCTCATTTTTGAGTCCTTTGTCAAATATTTTCATGAGGAGATTCCTGTAGCAGCTCTGTTTTTCCTGTTTTTGTCATTGTCATTGGGAGAAGATTACAAGGAGATGGAAATGAATTTAGCAAAACCAAAAGAGGTTTTTGTCCACAACAGACTCATTCACAACAACCTCTCTTAGTTTTGCAACAGCTATTATCGTTTGAGAGATTCGAATTCATCTTTGTGGCCTATTTTCAGGGTGTTTCGGATCGAGAGATATGAAGGCGTCTTTGAGACCCAAATTTCCAGAAATTCGCCAAATTTCCCTAAATCCGATTTGCTATTTTTGGGTTAATTATATTTAAATATTTTGAGTTATCATGTAACTAATTGATGTAACTGTTTCAAATTTCAACCTAGAAGGTAGTTATGGAACTACTTTACTTTTGTAATGATAAAAGGAAGACAAACATACAGTTTTGAGGGAGGATTTTTCACTCAAGGAGAGGCTTTGGAGCTTTGATTTCTCAAGCTAGCACTTATAACTCTTATGTAAGTGGATGACTATTATTGATTATATATAAACTGATAAGCCATTTTACCTATCATGCTTTTTCATTTCTAATCTGTTTGATTGCTCAGTCTACAATTTCATTTCTTGTTTAAGTTTTATTCATGTAAATGCTTGTAGGCTGTGGGTGGAATTAGTATTTCATGTGTAATGTTTATGGCTTATTGGGATGTGTTTGATCCTCAGTTTATCCAATTTGCATGATTCAATTTTGTATTAGTTTGTGGATGTTTATTTCCTTCTTGATTGATGAAGTTTTCAACCAAAACCATAAAAACCTGTTTTATTTAATTTTACTTTTGAGATTGTGTTGGCTTGTTCTTCTGGTAGTCTAAGAACAATTTCTGGCACAAACAGGTCCAATGTAATATTTAAATCACCAACCACAGTTAAAATTGAAGGAGCGTTTGCAGCAAGTAAGTTTGCCAGAGAATTCCAACATTCTCTTTTCTCTTGAAAATTGATAGGGACATAAAGATTAAAAATATTAAAGGATATCTCACTTTGAGAATGTTAGAGCTCAGTAAATATCCAATGCTGCATTTTAAATGATTTTTCCAGTGAGAAGAGTTCTTCTGTCCACAGGGTTGCAAGTCCACTGGATGAGCCCCGTGCACTCAAAACCATCCCTGCATCCTTTTTCCAATTCTTTTTGCTTAAGGAAAGGAGACTGGCCTCATCTATTTTTGTCTCTTGGAGTAAAAGAATATCAAGAGAATCCATTTTTAAGAGGTCTTTAACAGCTTCATCTTTCGAATAATTTCCCACCCCTTGCAATTCCAAGAGACAATATTCATTATTTGTTAGTGAGAGAAGGAAGAGGGCTTCCTTTAGAAGGTCCAGCCTGAGTATTCATGGCAATTGACATATTGATTATAGCTTGACTTCCTTTCATCTTCAGGCATTCGACTTCTTCCTCCCGAACCTTCTTGAGATATTTGGCCCTTTTTTTGATGTCCTCTCTAAAGAATCTTCTTCAGAAGAACCAAAAGTATCCGTAGGTTTCTTTTTTTTTGCCATTTCTGCATAAGTGGGAGATTATCTATTAGCAAGAGAACCAATACTCAGCTTAGTTGATTCTTTATATTCTTTTTTGTATTTGATCTTGAGATTGTGGAACTTCTCCCTCTTCAAGAACTGAAGGCACTTGTTCTTATGGATTGCTCAACACAACAAAATTGTTTTGTGTTGTTATTTCCTTCATAGCTACTCCAATTTCATTCTATCTTTTTCCGGAGGGATTACTACCCGTCCCCAATTCTCCTCTTTTTCCCTTTGATTTGTTTCCTTGCTTTCCTGAACTTGTGTCCATTGGTCTCCCTTCTCTTTGGCGAATTCTTCCTCTGCTTTCTTCTTGCATGATCTGGAAAAGTGCCCATATCCATGACAATGTCTGCACTTAAATGGCAATTCCTCGTAATCAAGCTCATGCACATGTGACCAATTTGCTACTGTCAAGTTAATCACTCCAGGAATCCCTTCCTCCAAATCCACTTCAACACATATTCAGGCACAAGTATATTGATCTCTTCTTTTAGCCCTATCAATATACTTCCCCAAAGTATTTCCTATGGCTTCAAGTGACTCCGAGTTCCAGCAATGAAGAGGAATATGCAACAACCTAACTCATATAGGAACAACAGAAGGAACATCTTGATTCAGATCAAAGTTCGGAGTCCATATGTTCAGGTAAAGCCCTTGAGGGCCCATGAAGTATGGCCCGTTTTTGAAGATTAAATCTCTATATTCTGAATTTTCAAAGATAAAAACATAGTATCCTTTACCTATCAAATTGCCGCGAATGCCTTCTGAAATAAGGGGCTTCCAGTTTTTTTGAACCCACCCATCGATTGCTTTGGGAGATGGCCAAAGACCAGTAAAATGGCCAATAAGACCTTGATCTGCAATATTCATGGTTGTTTGGCAGGGTTGTTTAGCAGGTAGATCCAATGAAGGAATGTTGTCTAATTTTTTGACAAAAGTCTGCTGAATTTGATCGGGCTTCCTCTTGCCGCTTGATGCTACCAGTCTCCTGAAAGTGGTGAGTTCAGGGGGAGGGGAGGAACCCCCTCCATCTACCATGGCATAAACTCCTAGAGCACTGAAGAACCGAGACCCTAACAAAAATAATTTTCAATAAGCGATGAGCCACCCAGATCTCAAAGAGCATGCAACTCATGCAGAGAACCAAAGACAAGCCGATCCAGTCCACGCAGCCTGCAATCAACGATAGAAGAAGAAAATCTTCTTGGAGCAAGTCGTGTTTTTCCTCAAAATCCTGATCTAGAGAGAAACTCTTCTTTTCCTTCACGCAACAAAATTCCAAGAGTTCCTTCACGCAGCAGAAAGAAGCAAGGCCTAGGAAAAAGACTGCAACTCACGAATCAAGATCTTCCAGATGCATCGACCTGCAAATAGATATGCAGATTGCACTTAGAGAACGCGATCCAGCCTCCTGTCAGAAAGCAAGCCTGATCACTGAACCAACAAAAGTTTAAAATCTTCTTGGATCCAAAACTTCATTACTGGATGAGAACCTAAGTTTAAAAAAGTAATTCAAAAGTATGTTTAAAATAAAAAAATTTAAACATTAATTCACTCTTTTGTTAAAAATTTCATGGGAGAGATTTTGAATAGGGACTTATGTAGGAGGTCTTTGGAGCAACTAGATTATTCTGAAGATTGAAATTTGTCAGGTATGTTGAATGAGATGGAACTGTACATAGTAAAAAAATTGTGTAAATAATATTGTTGATGTTATTATCTTATTTAGAAATTAAGTAGATTTAAGGAAACAAAACTTCATGCGTACCTTCAATGTCACAACTCTTCTCTTCTCTATGCTTCTTTTTGTTTGTTGTGGATGCAACATTTTAGATTAGGGTTTAAATCCCTCTATTGTTTCACAAAATTTTATGATTTTACCTTTTAGGGAGTTTAGATTTGTTGAATTTGTGAATATATATAGAAACCTTAGGGAAATATGTGTTCATTATTTGGATCGAAACTGTAACGAGTCGACCCTAATTTTTTTTTGTTATTTTGAAAAAAAATAAATGCCTCAAATTCAGTGCATGTATTGTTATGGCGCACCATTGGTGAGATACAACACAAAAATATTTTTCAGTTTTTGGTTTTTAGTTGTCTGTTATAAGTGTGTTTATAGAAAATAACACTGATAATGGTGGAACTTCCCTTTTTCATTTCCAAAAAATGATAAATTTTTTTCGGCCATTCACAATTTAGTTGTGTTGGTATAGCACACCAAGGATGCTATGTTGTATAAATGCTCGGGTGTGTTTATGTGCCTACACGCACCGATGTGTCTATGTATGTATACACACCGATGCTTTTGAATTTATAAAACACACCATTTTCGAAGTTGTTTTTTGTTTTGAAGGTCTGTAATTTATTTGGATAATATATTGATAGCTTTTGTATTTAATGGTCTAGGTTGTTTATTGATAAAAAAAACAAGGTACTAGTTTGATGAACAAAAAGTTTAGTCAACATGGTGGAAACACATCCAAGATTACAAAGAAGGCACATGATTCTAACTAATTTTTGTATTTAAATTAATTTATTTGAATTATTTTTAAATTTCACTAATATGTATTCGTTAATGTGTGAAATAAAAATATGAGGAAGCTCGAGAATATTCTTACAAATCTAAGTCCAGAAGGGTGTAAAACGTTGATGGAAAGGTTGCAGAGGGATGAAACATGTGAATAAAAAAGAAAACAATATGAATTATTTCTTTAAATTTGAGGAGTAATGTAGTTATGATTATTCACTAATATGTTTCAAATAATCTAATACACATATGTTAATGTTATGCAGGACTAACAACAACAAAAGTCAATGTCATCATAAGAAAAATATCATGGAAGATGAAAATGATGATCAATTGGTCCTTAGCTCATCTGGAGTGGTGGTGGAAGTGAATATAAGAGGCAAAGAATTTTATAATACTATGAGGGATATAGTGGAAAGAACGTACACATGTACTTTTCACTTGCAATACAAAAACCAATCAAATGATTTGAAAAATCAGATCATATGTAAACTACAAGAGGCGTTCCCAGAGCAATGATCAATGAGACCTGTCAAAATTGCAATAGCAAAAACAAACAACAACAAAAAAGAATCATTGAAAATGTAATATTCCTAAACATGTTTATATAGAATTAATATGTATGTATAACTACCATAAAGCGTCATTCCCTCATTAATTTTAATTCTTCTACATTAATTATTTTTCATATCAACATAAAAATTGTTTAAAGCAATCTTTTTACATTTCCAAGAAGATTATGAAAATCCAAAAGAATGAACAAGGTGATATGCAAAATGCGCCAGTAGGGGTGTCCAAAAAAGTGGAGATGGTCAGGGAAATAGACATAATTGCATCGCAAGAGGAGCCATATCAACAACAACGTGCTTCAAATGTTTGAAATCATTGTCTTAGGATTATGTAAATCTCATTAATTAATTCGTCATTAAATATTCATTTTGAATTGTTTTGTTAATGTAGAAAACAAAACAAAATGGAACCTAATCAACACACAATACAAGATTACAATGAAGAAAGGGGTTGATAGCAAAGTTTGTGAGTATTTGTGATTTTCTTATAAGAATTAATATTTTATAGTGGTTGTGATTTGTATATTTGATTTTTTTGTTTTCACCGCCATCCCGGTATGTCTTCAAACAGGTGTTAACATACAAAGAAGAACCATCGATAGAAATCATTGACATTGGGCTAAGCAAGGGTTGTGAGTATATGTTGGCATATAAAAAATTAATTGTTGATTTTGTAAGTATTAAAAAGTCCTTTGTATTCAATCTATGATTAATTGTGATGGGACATAAAACTTGTAGGAAACAAAGTATGGAGTGGAGCCTACAGAATACTTGTTGATGGAAGGCATGAGGCATGGGTTTAAAAGAATGTGTATCATTCACAACTCACTTATTACTATGTGGGTAGATGCAATGTAGATACACTCAATACACTCTATTTTTATGTCTGCATATGGAAGATGAACTATAAGAGGAAAATAATTGATTCAATCAACAAAACATTCAACAAAAAAACCCCAAGTGATGCAAGTGGCTCAAGCACCGATAGTAGATCCAACAAAGAATGATGATCCATATTTAATTTTGATGTGAATGCAAGTTGTTGTAACTTGCTATATATTTTGAAATAACTGTCGAAAATTAGATATTTGGTATAATAATGTACTCAACATACTGTCCGAAATGAAAAACAACGGGTTACCAGTAAGTGTAACAATTACATGCATGTTGACATTTTGATTATTGTTATCTATATCTTGTGCTATTTTTAATTACAAAGGCACTGTTATAGATGTATAATAAAATAGATAAAAAAACTAGCATTTGCACCGAGAGGGTAAGAATATCGTGTCTTTTTGCAATTAAACCTTTTCGCAATTGAGTATTTTTGCAACTTGTTTTTTTAGTTTTTGCAGATTGTGGAAGGGCTCTTTTTTTATTTGATATATGTTTGCGTTTCCACAAGCTGCATTCCACAGCCAGAAATAGGATTGCACAAGTCCTTTTTTGGGGGAGTTTTGGAAACCAATTTCCTACAATCGGCAACCCACAATGCAGATTGCGGAATGTTGAAATTTATTGGTTTGACAAATATTTGTAATTATTTTCAAAATAAGGTTTTATCGTTTCGTTTCCGCCTTCTGCATTCCACAATGCAGATTGCGGAAAGAGGACAAGTTGTTTTTCGCTTCTTTTTTTTTTTCCCTTTTTCGGTTCTGCAAGTCGCCTACCCGCAACCCACAATCAACAAATATTTTGCGTATTGCGGAACTTTAAAACTACTTTCCCGATCGCTACTATCATCTCGCATTTTGCAACCCGCTAATGCGGATTGCGGAAATCAGAAGATCTAAAAATTTTGGTTGTTTTTCATCTCCACATTTTAGTTTTCCACTTCAATCTCAATTGTCATTTTTTGCGGGTTGCGGACAAACACCTTTCAAGTTGTGATGAACACTTATCAATAAAAATTATCCATTTTTTGTGGGTTATGGATTGCAGAAACTCAATAATTTTTTTTGCAACATCGCCTACCCGGATTCCTATTTTTTGTTTGTTAGAGTTTGTAGTTTCCTTTTCTCATGTGCATATGTTTATTGTTTACTACTTCCATTATGTTTTTCCTTTCATCTATTGATTTCAAACATTTAGAAAATTAGTTCATATAAAGTTAATGTGGATTAATCCTTCTTAGATTCCCTCATAATTGTATTGTTTCTGATTTGATTCTATATCGCTGGAAAAAAGGATTTTGACTATAATGAGATTGCTAGGTTGGGTGTGTTAAAATTCCATGCAATAACACTGTCTTGTTATTATCATTTTTAACTCCATGCTCGATGTGTAATTTCCTTATTTCAACCAGCAACAATCTTACATTTATTTATTGTTCATATTTGGTCTTGTGAAAACAATTATTTCTTTCCTAAAGCTTGATTTTGTGGTTAGCTTGAGATTTACCCTTTTAGAACTGGGGGTACACTTTGATTGTTAAGAAAAAATCAAGTCCAGTTGAAGATAGATCGAGTTGATTGAATGATCTATGTGAAGGATGAAGCTATGGAGGATACATATCTAGATAAGGAGATAAAGTCCAGATAGATCGAGAGTCAGAGTTTTATTGCAGAATGCGGAAATCCTTTTCGAAATAAAGTTTTTATTTTTCGGTTCCACAATTCGCATTACGGGTAGCAAAAAGGAAAAGAGAAAAACACGCTCAAATAGATTTTTTTGTTTCCGCAATCTGCATTGCGGGTTGTGGGTTGTGGATTGCAAAAACTCAATAAAAATCACACTTGCAACATTGCTCACCCACAACCCGGACATTATTGCGGATTGCGGAATGCAGAACTTTAGAAATTTTCACATGATCAGTAATTTCATTCCGCATTTCATAACCCGCATTGCAGATTGCGGATTGTAGAAACCATAAGATCTTAAGTTTTTCGGGTCTTTTCACTTCTGCATTTTGCTTTTCCGCCCTGATCTCAATCATCAATTTCTGCAAGATCTACGGCTTAGATCTATTTTCCCGTTGAGCCTTGGTTTATTTAATTCATTCGAATTTACCATGAGAATTGATAATTTTTACTTACATTTTTTTACTGTGTCCGAGATATTTACCATGGATTGTTTTTGCTCAAGCTCACAAATCCTGTGGTTTCCCAGCTTTTTGAAATATAACGTAGTACATAAACATAGTACATAAATATGTATGGCGTATACATAGTACTTTTATATTTATTAAAGTTTTTTTTGTATTTATTAAATATCAGTTTTATATGAATGTTTAAATTGTAATATTTATGAAAGAATTGATTTTAGATAAAATAATTGAAGAATGTTGCAAATTGAAAAAACACAAATTAGGCAAAGATATTAACTTGTTAAATGATGCATTATAATATTGAAATAAAAACCATTTCCTTAATCATAGAAATTGTTTTCTTTGAAATATAATCCAAAATAAATAACTAATTTATTCTCAAAGCACACCTTAATCATATGCATTTGTCATGCACAAAAACAACAACTACCTTCATGGCATAACCATATTTTCATGTACACCTACATAATATAAAATCGAAATCAAATCATTGTAACCTACTTGGTATTCATTTTATTGTTTCTAGTTTATTTTTTGTAATCATGCATCCATAATTCCATCTCTATTCCAATTGGGTAAAGATAAATAACCCTAAGAAACAATATCAAACAAAATGAAAAACTGATTTAGATTATACACATCAATAGATACACACAACTCCCACAAAATAACTATCACAAAGAAACAATACAAGCCAACCATACATTATAGATAGAGGATAAATTGAAAGCACTTAGTAACAAAATAACTATCACAAGCAGACAAAACAAGGCAACCACACATTATAAGTGGAGGATAAATTGAAAGCACTGATCCAGATTTATGTGGGAACGAAATGAAATAACATAGATAACATCATAACCACAGAAATTTTGCAAAGATAACAGAGATACAATAAACACATATTCTATTAAATGGTGAAAATAGAACATACTGCAATACAATTGCTAGAATGGTGGTAGCTATCTCTGAGAAGAGATGTGGCTGCTACGCTCATCCGTGGCAAGTTGAATACAAAATGAGGCCAGAGGGGCCTATTTCTAATAAGGATGAGGGCGAGAACCCCTAAGTCCAAAACATAACCCTAGAAGACGAACCGTCATAACATTTGCGGCCCCAAGGTGGTAAGTTGAATAGTCAATTTCCCGGGGTCATAACTTTTGCATACGATCTCCTATTTGGGTGCTCGATAGCTCATTGGAAAGATCTATCCAATATTTACAACTTTCAACTATGGAAAAATGCATGTTGTTGGAAACCATTCAGCCACCCGAATTGCCAAAAAACGTCGTTTAGGGCCTCAAAACAACCCCAGAAGTTTGGGACCCGAAAAACTGTAGAAAAATAACTAGGAAATTGCCACAATGTACAATTATTTTGAGCCAATGGAATAGGTGGGTTGTTACGGAGAAAACTTCCTATGGATTGAGGTGTACCACAACAAACAGAGAAGCAACATAAATCAATCCCTTCCCAATATGCAAGAGAAATAAAACATCTAACACTAAAGGATCTCGAATCATACCTTATTCCAGACGGTTGAAGTAGATCCCTATTGAGTTTTTTCCAATCCTGCTTGCTTTAGCAATTCAATCTCAACAATAGTAAACAAGGCAAGCATGCTATATAATATAGTGTTAGACCTACTCTAGCATATATAATCAATAATGCATAAGCAATTAAACACATCCATGGATTCAATATTCATTTAAATGCACATCAATGGACAGGAAAAGATATTTCTATTAATAAAATCAAATATTACACAAGTGACAACCTTTGTCGGCACGTTTGTGCACCGGAGAAATTGAGTCCTCCACTTGGTCCTCCACCACCTCAATCCTCCATCTCTCGATAGCAAGCTCATAAGAAAAGGCAAGCTTGGGAAGAACACAAAGTGCTCCAAGGGACAAAGGGATGCAGACTCAAGTACAAGCAAGTTATGACAACAATGGACTATAGTTCTTTTGCTCTTTAATTCCTCCCCTTCAATGTATCCAAGGGGTTCCTTATATAGCACTCCAAAGGGGTAATGGAGGGTCAAATCCGAGCGATCTTGAGGCATATGGAAGGCCAAGAGATGAGTGATTTGAATCCATATCAAGGAAAACTCCAAAAATATTTGGACTTATGCACACATCCCGATGTATGCAGGTTTAAGGTCAATATCCGCGTATATACGCGAGAAAGGGATTAAAAGTCACGTACAACAACTAATAGGTGTTTTTATGGATGATATTGGAAACATCAAAGGTACAAAAATGGTCCATGGGGTCCAAAGAGTCTGCAGAGGGACAGGGAAGGCCATAAAAGTGTGATCAACCATGTGTGGTAAAATCAGTTGTAACAGATGCCCCCTAATGTGTGAGGTCAGAGGGGTAACATGATGGCTGAAATACATTATAAATCCATCCCAGAAGTGGAGTGATGAAGAACTAGCCATCCATTAGTATAGTATAATAATCAATCTTTGCATATGACTGCAAATACATATAGCAGTCCCAGATACATAAGAGTACGATGGCCATGAATAGGCATGCTATAAAAAATGTGACATGTGCGGTCATTGCCACGTACAATATGTAATAGATCTGAATCTCCATGATAAAGATATACAAAGGATCAAGATCTCCATGAAAGCTGAAGATACATAATGGATCAAGATCTCCATAATGGCTGAAGATATCTGACATACATTGGAATCAAGTCACGAGAGCTAAAATCTCATGAACACTGGCACGATCAAGGAGGTAGCATATGTGGAATGCCACCAATCTGGAAAGTCTTCTACACAAACTGCTACGAATACATGTTCTACTATGTTAATAGAGGTGTTGATGTCGAACATAGTAGTCCATCGTTTGATTACTGGTCATTGATGTATACCGTTAACATACGCGAGATCACCATCGATAATGAAAATGGGAATCAAGGTACTAGAGTGCAATCTAACAAGTGAGAATAGATGTGTTGAGGTCGAACACTTGAAAGAATCCATCGATCAGGGGACATTGATGTATTCCCAAAACTGTTGATGGTGAGAGAACCTACTACTGATGACTGTAAGTCTCAAGGCACTCAAATGACTCTAGACTCCTATCCCAGAATAAATGATCTGAAGTCGATGGGATGGAATCCGTTGGAAGGAGGGCATTAAGGCATCCCCCATCAACCAACATGAGATAGTCAGCAACACTGTATAATGTGGAAGGAATCAAACAAGATGTGCACGGACCGGTAATAGTAATGAGAATGGAAAACATGCAAATTCAAGACAACTGAGGAATGGCCGACTCAGGCTTCAACTTCCTTTGAACAAGAGCATAAAGGGGAATGGTAACTGAATGTAGGAAGCATAGACTTGATATACAAAACTGGGACATATCTACAACACAGGAGGCATCAACAGAGGCTCCATAGGGACTGGAAGCTTAACCAGTCGGTGGAGATAAACTCAGAGAAATGAGTATAGCTCCTAAAGTCAAACTATTAACCCAACCAACAGATGTGATATATAGTGCTCTGTTCAAAGGCGACACGACTCGACTGCTACCAAAGATAACATCTTTTACTGTCCAACTTTTTTATTTTTTTGGACTTTTTCAGATATTTTGAAAAGCTTGAAAAAGAATAAAAGTGCTTTAAAGTTACAAATCTATGAGGAGATGAGTGTGAAGGGGCAAACAAACTAGTTCCAAGCAGCGGAACATACCTATGCTCAATGCAAGGAAACATGTGTAGGATAACGACACTCAGGGGAATATCCCCTCTCGATAAAAAATGGGGAATCAAGCTGCAAAGGATATATAAAAAAGGCTCTACTTGGCTATACATGAGACAATCTCAGGCTATATGGTTGATAATCAAAGTCAGGGAAGCCGACGTAAGGCTCAATAAGGCAAAAAAAACTCATGATAATGCAATTACAACTTGACATATACAAGGGAGTCCCGGGAAATGGCCAGCATAAAGTTCAAGAGGAGTATGAAGCTCTTGCTCAAAGTCATGGTGATACTATACAAAGGACTCCCACACCCTAAAGGAGAAATGTTGGCATGGGAACCAAATGCAAAACAAGATCTAACTAGGGTACCCATGTATGGTAAGCTCTACCATTCACAACATGTCACTTCTAAAAGCAACAAGAAGGCTCTGTGACAAGATGGAATGGGTTCGTACCTAAGGTTAAGATGAAATGGTCATAAGGTTATGCAAAGTGCAAATGGATGTTAAACCTAACCTATATGCCAGTTTAGACATAATACCTGAAATAGGCACGAACGGGTCAAAGCCACAGTCAAACCACACTCAAAATGGGTTCCTACAACATCAAATTAGTTCAAACAGTCCAAAACGGTAAAAAACTATAGAAAGTGGGTTAAAATTTGAAATTTTTTCTATAAATAGTGAAAAATTAAAAAATTTTCATACCATTTGAATTTTTTACCCAACATATTGCATTTGAGCTCAGAACTTTAGAAGCAAATTCTGGGAGCATCGTCTAGTGGAATCCCTCCCCGTTTGATCCAGGTAGATTCTCATGCTCTTCTCTTTCATTTTGATGCAATTTTTTTAAAATTTCATGGTCTATTTAATTATTTGAGCCATCCAAACTTATGTGTTTTGGCCAACACACAAATTGAGCTTTTTTCCGTGTATAAGGCTCTCCATACACGAAAAATGCACCAAAAGTCGTGTACATACGCGGCTGTTTTGAAAACAGTCGCGTACAGGACCGCAAACAAGGTTTTAAAGGGCAAAGACTGATAAAAAACTTGTTTTTTTGTGCAGGATGGTATTAGAGTGGAGAGAAAGAGAGCTTGGTGATGTTGAGGAAGCTGTGCAAGGTTATCTCATGGCTCAACAAGCATTACGGGCATGTGGATTGTACAAGTTTTGGTGTCTTGGCAGCCTGAGGGCCAAACCAAGACTACACCAGCTACTGGTAGACTATTGGGATACAGAGTCTGAAACATTTCAGATAGATGGGATGCCGCTCAGCATTAAGGTTGAGGACATATATTTCATCACAGGTTTGTTTCGACGAGGGGATATGGTGAACCTTCGATCTCGTGGGCCAGGAGGCGGGCTGACCACATATGAGTACATAGTTGTGTATTGCTTTTCGGATATGGAAAAGGTTGGCAATCAAATCCTGACAAACTCTATTCAGATTTTGGGGCTGAAAGCCATACTTTTGGCACTAGGTAGGGTTATAGGGTTGGATTCACTCCACCAGGCCTCATGACCAATGATGTTCTATGCGGTAGAGTGCATGAGACCTATAGTATATGACTGGAGTACTACGATGTTGATCAACATGAAACAACATCTTAGTGATTGCAAGATAGGTAGAGTGCAAAACTTCAGGTTTGGTAGTATACTGAGCACATTTTTCTTTGAGCGGGCGCCAGGGCTAAGCACTAGAGTGAACATTGCTCCACATGGAGTTTGGGATCCATCCCAGTGACGCTGGGCGAATTTCATGCGCAGACTGGGCAGGGTGGCTAACCCCTACCCATCAGATTTCTTTCCATGGTGGTAGAGATAGATCGTTGCCATAGACAACTACCCCTATTCAGGGATAGACTTCCGTGGAGACCCAGATATGCCCCTACCAGCAGGAGCGGCTTACGGAGACATAGGTAAATAATCCCAAACCCACTTTTTAATTTTTGAATTATTAAATTTTTTTTTGGTGTTTTTTGATATATGGACTCAAAAGACATGTTTTTGGTGTGACGACACATAGTGACAGTTTGTCATGTGTATGCAGATGTAGGACCACGATGACCAGATGGCTTTCCTCGTCATCGACAGAGGGGAAGAGTTGATGACATTATGGGTGTGGATGCGGAGCGGACACTCCAAAGCATCCACACGAACTTTGTTCATTTGATACATAGAATACCCATGGTGCAAGTCGAGGACTTGCCTAGTGCCATGCAGCGCCAGGTGGTTGGTGTACCATGAGCATGGGTTTGACTGTTTCACCAGCTAGCTAGAGCCGTAGTGTGCTATCATGATCAGAACCCTCCTCCACCTCAGGCTTAGAGACCTGAGTGTATTCATTTTTGTATGACCATGTAGTATATTTTGGTGGCTCGAAAGCCCCAATTTGGTATATGACACTTAGGTATTATGACGTCACTTTTTGAAATTAATGAAAAAACTTTTATGATGATCGATTTTATTTCATTTACATGTGTGTAAAATGTGTTTGTGATATGCTTATGGTTTGTGAAACAAATGCCAATTTAACACATAGTTAGCATATGAGTCAGCAACTTGATTAAACTTTTTTGGAACATGAATGTATGTTATACTCTCAAATTTCCGTTCTAGCAATCTAACATGTAAGAATCTTTGTAATAATGTCAAATCCCTAATGCGATACAAGCCATTAAGCTGTGAAACCACTAACTGCGAATCAAGACGTACCTCAAGAGAATGAAAACCATGTGAAATGACATCACATAATAATTCAACGAAAACACTATATTCAACAACATTGTTTGAAAAAGGCCATAAACATACACCTCCTGAAGACAATACTTGACCTGTAGGAGTATAGATCACCCAAGCAGTCGAAGCTGAGTTTTGAGTGTGGCGGCTAGCACCATTAGCAAATTCTATGTAAATGGAAGATTCCATTGACATTTGCCATAAGAAACGAAAGCTAATCAACAAACTCAAACACCATAAGAAAACCTAACTATGCAATGCAAAACTATACAATAATATACAAAAATCAGCCCTAGCTGAAGATCATGTATAGTATTTTTTGAGATAGAGCCCATTTTTAGGCTCCGCCAAGGCTGTTCCTTCATAATCAACCAGCTCATAGGCGCCTTTCTCTAAGACTCGTTTAACCATGTAAGGACCATGCCACATGGGATTAAACTTCCCTGCCCCCAAGGGTTCTCTAGCTTGATCCCACAAAAGAACCAAGTCACCTTCACTAAACTTCCTCAGACAGACGAACTTATCATATTGGACCTTAATGTGACGCTTGTTAACCTCTAGAGCCACTAAGGCATCTCGACGCTGCTCATCAAGGTGCTCTAAGTGGACCAAATGCTCTTCCAAGGCGGAAGTGTCTGGTAAAATCTCTACAGCTAGCTTCAGAGAAGGGATTTTGCATTCAACCGATAAATCTGATTCCACCCCATGCACAAGCTGATAGGGAGAAAAACTGGTGGCAGTCTTAACCGCGGTTCTATAGGCCCACAAAGTAGGATACAATATGATATGCCAATTATTCTTGCTTTGTGTGATGGTTCATTGGAGAATAGACTTAAGTCACTTGTTCATTGCTTCAACTTGTCCATTCAGCTGAGGGTAATAAGAAGAGGAGTGCTCTTGCTTATATCCTAACTTGGAAGCCAACTCTTCCATCATTTTATTTTGAAAGTGCCTACCATGGTAAGTGACAAGCTCTTTCAGAATGTCGATCTGGGTAATAATCTGGTTGAAAACAAAATGCGTGGCTGTCTCACCGTCAAATTTAACTATGGGCATAGCCTCTGCCCATTTTGTGAAGTAATCGATAACCACAATAATATGATGATGCCCCCTAGCTAAAGCTGGGTTATAATCCATAAAATCAAGCCCCCACTTGGTGAAGGGACCGACGGTGACAATAGGATGCAATGGGGCTGGATGTGAGCGCATATTACATGAAAACCCCTGGCAAGGGTGGCACTTTTTGACCGCATTAACACAATCTTTGAATATGGATGACCAAAAATAGCCTGCTCTCAAGATTTTTTGGGTTGTAGAAAGCCTAGATAAATGACCACCACACACCCCTCCATGGCAATCATTAAGAACAACCTCAACCTCATCATGGGTTAAACAACGATGTAAAATTGGATCTACCCCATGGCGGTACAAAGTGTTATCCACTATAAGGTAATTCTTAGCTACATGACGTAATAGTTGCCGCTCATCCCGTGAGAGGTGAGTAGGGACCTTCAATGTTTGCAAATACATGATGATATCCCCGTACCAAGGGTCCACATTTGAGATGAGGAATATATGCTCATCGACAAAAGAATCCTCATAAACCTCCTCCTCCTCCAAGTTTGGAAAATTTGATATGAGCTTTGCAAAGATTAACGATTTCTTCGATTTCGCCGAAATGAACTCGAGATCAAACTCTTGCAAAATCACAATCCATTTATTATATTTTCCCCCAATCATCCTTCTAGTGAGGACGAACTGAAATGGATTGATATGAGCTACGACCAAAGTTTGGGGAAGGAGAATGTAATGTCTCAAACGCTGAACCGCATGAACGATGGCCAAGGCTAGCTTCTCCACATGGTAATAGAGAAGTTCCACATCTATAAGGTTTCAACTCAAATAATATATGACATGCTCATGGAGTTCCTCATCCTCCTGAACCAAAACCATACCAACTGTCTCCTGAGACATGGTCACATAAATCAAGAAATCACAGCTATAGTCTGGTGGACTAAGCACGGGGGTCGTTGCTAAGGCTCACTTAAGAGCATCGAAATACTCCTGGGCTCGCTCATCCCAGTAAAATGGGGTGTCCTTCTTCAAAAGACGCATAAAGCCTTTAGTCAAGTTGGCAAAATTAACCATGAATCTTTGCAAGAAGTTCGCCATTCCTTGTAAACATTGAAGGTGTCTAATATTACGCGGGGGAGACAATTGAAGTATTGCCTCAACCTTTAAGGGATCGACTCTAATACCCTCCTTGGATACGATGAATCCTAGTAAATGACCAACAATCACACAAAAGATGCACTTATGAGGATTTAAACGAACTTGATAATGACAACATCTTTCGAACACTAATCTCAAATGATATGGATGACACACTCTCAAATGAGAGTGAGCAGCGAGATCATCCAAGTATACTTCGATAATCATTTTAAGATCGTGAAAGATTAAGGTCATGGCCTGCTGAAATGTAGCTCCGACATTTTTAAGGCTGAAGGGCATCTTCCGATATGCAAAAGTATCCCAAGGACAAATAAATGCGGTCTTGTGTTGATCCTTGGGCTTAATCTGAATCTGATTATATTTAGAAAAATCGTCCATAAAGGAAAATACCTCACTTCCCGCACACTCATCCAAAATTTGGTCAATAAATGGTGTGGGGAAATTATCCTCAAGACAGGATCGATTTAAGTCATGGAAATCGGTACATATTCAGATCGCTCCCTGCTTCTTATCCACCGGAACGGGATTTGAAACCCACTCCATCAAGGGAATGGGATAGATAAAACCAGCTTTAATGGCGGGTTCTTTTCTAGGATTCAATGCATGCAAATGTTGTCGAACAAGTTTTGCATCCGGATACATTTTGATCTCATGTTCGACAATATGAGGGTCTATACCCGGCATTTCCTCGTATGACCAAGAAAAAATGTCACGAAACTCTTTAAATAGCTCGGTATACTCCTTGATCTCATCGGGGGAACAACCCGCCCCAATGTAGACATTCTCAACCTTGCCAGGATCACGAGAAATATTGATAGGAATTGTTGGTGACAAATTAGCCATGTTCCCATCAGCCATCTGACTAGGAGAGCTTAATGGAAAGACGGGGCTACAAATATTCTCACTAACAATCTCCCTAAAGTCATCACACTCCATACGATCAAGTTTAGGAAGAAAATATGATCGATGATGCAACTCTTCCCAAGGTTGCTCAACCCCAGACATGGCCTCAAGAATAGCTTCATCTGATGGAAAAAAATCCTCGAGGCAATAATGTGAGTGAGATGATTCTACTACCCATGCATGAAACACATATGGGTCCTCCTCCTCTGTCCTCTAAGAGGAAGGACTAGGCTTTGCAACCTGATCAATATTTTCTTGATACGCAACCATTTTTGCAGGAAATGACACGTCTGTCTCGACAGGCACACTCGAAGTACTCGGTGAAGGAAGAATCCAAGGATCTTCCATATGGGTAGTGCGAAAAGACACTGAATTCGATGACGATGAAGCCCCACCAAAACTAGACCCAATCATAAGAATGGGCGCAAGACAACTAAAGGTTCCCATAAAAGAAGGATACATACCCACACCCACACTCGCAGTTGCCGACTGAGAATGATCGATAATTGGGATAGAAGCTCCCGATAAAGAATTGACACTTGGATTATGGAATGACTTTTGATCAATCATAACAATCTTCCCATTAACCGAAAAACATATCACTCGAAAGAGGGAAGAAGCTACGACTTGCATACTATACATTCAATTCCTACCCAACAAAAGATCGTAGTCAAGGGGTGCATCAACAACCTCGACCTCGATCGCGACGGTCTTCCCTCCCAATTGGACCTCTAGAGAAGGAAGAATTTCGTGCGACTGAAATGATCTACTATCGAAAGCTGTCAACATGATGGAATATTGAGACAACGCGGGATAACCTAATCCATTCCAACAAGACAAAGACATCACGGAAGCAACAACGCCTTCATCAATGACAGCACGCATGACGACATTTTTAAGACACTCTACATGAATCAAAAGAGAAACTTAGTAAGGAAAGCGAGGCTGTACTCCCATGGTTTCAAATTTAATAATTGAAGAAGAGCTATCGTCACTAACCCCAAGAGCAGACAACAAGGATTTCCTCTGCGGAGGACAAGTTTGAAGCACCTCTAACATGGACATCGCACAAGGAGTCTGGACCAAATCCTCGACAACTAAATAGTTCTGGGTGGCTCAAGGATTGTGCCTCGAACGCTTTAAGACTCCCTTAGGAATGCGAAGTGGAGCTTCAGGTTTATCCATAGGCTTTTCGATTCGTAAAGGGCTCTCGGGTGGAGAAGGTTCTTTCCCAAGGTCTGGTTGTGACGAACCATAATCTTTTGCATGAGTCACAAATTTAGTATCTCTCACCATGTTGATGCAACTGTGACCACTAGTGGCCTCCGACGGGTTTTGGTTTCCACCAGACACACAACCAGGATCAACAGTCCTTGAGTTCATATTTTGATTGTTGGGTAAAGGATTAGTAAACATAGCTGGGCCTTGTGCTATGAATTTCGAGGCATCCTCCATATGAGGGCACAAGTGAGCGAGGTGGTCGTCCTTATACAACTTACAATGAAAATTCACCTTACGTTTAGATTGCTTGTCCCCCCAACATTAGTGTTCTTGTCATTATTATTATCATTTTCATTCTTATTCCTACCCTTACGATTATTTTTTCATTTTTTCTTATTCCTTCAAGGCTGCTGGTTTCCTTTTGGTTTCGATGATTGCACGGAGAGTACACTCACTGATTGGGTAGGTTGAGATGAATCCGTAGCTTGTCCTGATGCAAACTGGTCAATCGATAACTGGCTCACTTGTTTCGTAACCGAGTCCGTAGGTTTGGTATTCATAGAGCCAACAATACCATCGGTATGTGGCCCAGGCTTGATCTTGGGGTCGAAATTGGATCTTGGAGCATTAGGTATAATCTCATACAAAAGTCCGGATTGAGCATAGATCAAATCCAACTCTTGAGCCCTAAAGATAGCTTGTTCCTCATTTTGGACTTCGGATGTAGAAACATCCTTCGCGATGTAAGGTAACAACAATTTTAGGAAGCATTCAAGAAGAAAATATGGTGGTATAAAGGCTTTGATTAATCATTTCTGTCTACGTCACTCTTGAATATGATCTAAAATGTCTGTGGCTTTGTCTTCCCGAAGGTCGACAAGAGTTCGGTACAGATGTCGTAACGTATGGGTGGCTCGAAATGATTAAGGAAAGTCATAGCAAGATCATCAAATGTAGCATAAGCCCCCTCGATAACTCTATATACCATTTTTCCACAGGACTTGTGAGGGTGCATTGAAATAGCCTCAAACAGATGGAATCATCGTGTAAGGAATTGGAAGAGCACCAAAGGTGGAAAGTGGTGACATTCTCACCAGGATCTTCACCAACCTTACCCTCGAACTTGGGAGTGTCCAAAGGAAGCTTGGTAGGGACTGCCGACCATGCTAGGTTATGAGACATAGGATTGTTCATCAATATCGACAAGTCAGGTAAGTTCAATGTCGAAAGGAAAGGGATCCTAGGTTGAGCCGGTCGATTCGACGCTCCCTGGTAGTTTTGATTCATGTAAGGTTGATTGCTATAGATACCATGGCCTTGGCCATAATAACCTCCTCACATTTGACCCATGAAGGGCTGCATGGAAGCATTGTGATGCAGGGTACCTTGATTATGAGGTGCTATAAAGCCATAATTAGAAGAGTAAGTGGGTTGTTGATACCCGTACCCATACGGTTGGTAGTTTTGTCCATACTGCGGTTCGTAAGAATGTCCATGGGAAGCTCCATAAGGTGTTCCATGGGATGTACCATGAGAAGGTCCATAGTTAGGGATATGGGGAGCTCCATGAACTGGAACATGAGATGATCCAGAAACAGGTACATGACTTGCTGACACAACAGGAGGTACTCGGCTCTGGGATACTACCGGGTTAGCAGTCACAGAACGAACATGAATAGTAGAAACACTCCGGCCTGAAGGCCCATGTGAGTTAGGGGGAGGATGGGTCATTAAGAACGCATTCGAAGGAACGAGGTTTGAAGACGAAGGGACATGTGAAGGAATGTAAGTGGTGTTCCTAATGTTCACCCATCTCAGTCCTGGTATCTGAATAGGATTACTAACACTAGGCCTAGGAGGAGCATGTGAAGGCGTCTCCACCACAAGGATGGAAGGTGCAATGTGACTAGTTCCTCCAAACCTCTCCATATGGAAAGGAACGAGAGTGCCCTCAGGCGTAGTGCCAGGGTCAACTTTCAACTCGGCATGATGTGCTAGATCGAGCTCAGGAATATTAGGCATGCCATATCTAACATGACTAGTGCTTGTGGGTTCATAGTGAGTCTCGTCGCCCAAAAACCAATACCGACGACCTGTGAATGAGTGATCATAACCAGATCGTGAAGGCTTCTCATGTAGCGGATCATATGTGCTAGTGGGATCTTCCTCCCCAACCTCATGACGTGAAGAGGACATCTCTGGAATGTCATCCTCATGATATCCCATAGGATGTGAATCAAAGTGAGAAGTAGTCTGCCCGGATTGTCTGGTTCTCTCTCCCAAAGGAGGAGGAGACGTGGAAGGTAGAAGTCCTACTAAATGACGAGAACGGTAGGGTGCCGCACCCAAATCCACAATGACTCAATAAAATAAAAGACTCAATCTAATTATGCAAACCCTAGGCAAACTAGCATGCACAGAGCATACACCTAAAAATGTAAAGCCAAATCACAAGCAAACCAAGGGTAGGATATGTGAGCTCTCGAATGAAGCAGGTATGTCTCACCTAGGAGAGGCTTGAGACTCCCATACACAACAAGTGGAGGTTCGTAACCAATTATAGTGGCCCTCAACTTTAATGCATATAGCGACTATGTTGTCCGACCCCTACCTGGCCAGGACACCTGCAGAATAACCTCTACAAATACCCCCTCGATAACTTAGGTAAGGCAATTAAGGTCACCTCAATATAATCAATGCTCAAGCTGACAGTCGCAGGAGGGATTGACCATATGGGAAGGGTAACAAATCCCGAAGCCTGAAAGCATAACTAGTACCCCAGGGGTGCACTGGTTAATACCTCAAAGGCCCCTAGATATGAATACAATCCTGGAAATATCTCCAGTGCTAATCAATCACAATCAGGGGTCATCCCAATCATAATTGCTTACACTGCCTCATGTTTAACTCCCTTGTAAGAGGAGGATCCTAAGAAACACTAATTATATAAAGGATTTCACACTCTCACCTGGACAGACACCTAATTGTTTTGTTTAGTGGTCTTGGAGAATTAACTCACGATGAACTATTCCAAGACTCTAAAACCTAGTCTTGTTGGTGCACCCTAGAAAAGAAAAGAGTTTACTTTATTTTATTATGCATTGATTTTAATTGGATTTATTACTCAAAGGGTAAATGGACGTGCAACTAATGATGTTATGACACAATAAGAAGTAAAATGCACACCTAACAATCAATGCAAATGCACTGTGTCGAATTAAAAACAGGGTATGCTACCACATGAAGTGAAATTTTTTCCTTCAAATTTATATGCAATCATTCCTATATGAAAATCTGGCTAAGATTCACCACATAAACCTAATTCAAGTACCATGCTAATGCAACATGCAAACAATGCATAACTATGCAAAAAACAAAATGTTTTTGTATTTTTGAATTAAATGAGATAAAAAGCAAAAATATGACTCTACCACCCTCAAACTATGCAACCACTCACAAACAGTAGCCAAGCAAATCACCAAGGTAAAAGAGACCTAATGCACTAATCTCAAAACAAAAAGTGGAAAATGAAATGATAAGAACATTTTCAAAAATCAAATTAAAAAGAGTTTCTGGTCAGAAACAGGGGTGTCTACAGACTCCAGAATCATCAAAAAAGACTCAGCAATCATCCAAACTCACCTAGCAACACTTAATCTTCCCCAAAAAGAAAAAAATCAGGGCATACGTGACTGTTCTCAGTAAACTTGCGTACATACACGACTATTCCAGGAAAACCTGCGTGTACACACGACTGTGAAAGCAAAACCCGTGTACAGGAAGAAAAAGAGAGAATAATAAGGTAAATAGGCAAGCTGAGACAAAATTTACTCCTAAAGGACACTACTGGGCAAACATGCCCCCAAACCTAACACAAAAACAGAGAAATCAGAGCAATCCAAGCACATTGAATGCCGAAAAACCCCCAAAGAAAAACAATTAGGAACCTCCCCAGTATGGTCGCCAATTCTGTTACGGAGAAAACTTCCTATGGCTTGGGGTGTACCATAATAGACAGATAAACCGCAGAAATCAATCCCTTCCCAATATGCAAGAGAAATAAAACATATAACACTAAAGAATCTCGAATCATACCTTATTCCGGATGGTTGAAGTAGATCCACATTGAGCTTTTTCCAATCCCGCTTGCTTTAGCAATTCACTCTCAACAACAGTAAACAAGGAAAGCATGCTATATAATATAGTGTTAAACCTACTCTAGAATATATAATCAATAATGCATAAGCAATCAAACACATCCATGGATTCAATATTCATTTAAATGCACATCATTGGACATGAAAAGATATTTCTATTAATAAAATTAGAGACTACACAAGTGACAACCTTTGTCGGCACGTTTGCGCACCGGAGAAACTGAGTGCTCCACCTGGGCCTCCACCACCTCAATCCTCCATCTCTCGATAGCAATCTCACAAGCAAAGGAAAGCTTGGGAAGAACACAAAGTGCTCCAAGGGACAAAGGGTTGCAGACTCAAGTACAAGCAAGTTACGGCAACAATGGGCTATAGTTCTTTTGCTCTTCAATTTCTCCCCTTCAATGTATCCAAGGGGTTCCTTATATAGCACTCCAAAGGGGTAATGGAGGGTCAAATCCGAGCGATCTCAAGGCATATGGAAGGCCAAGAGACAAGTGATTCAGATTCATATCAAGGAAAACTCCAAAAATATTTGGACTTATGCATACATCCCAATGTACGCGAGTTTAAGGTCAATATCCATGTATATACACGAGAAAGGGATTAAAATTCGCGTACAACAACTAATAGGTGTTTTTATGGATGATATTGGAAACATCAAAGGTACAACAATGGTGCATGGGGTCCAAAGAGTCTGCAGAGGGACAGGGAAGGCCATAAAAGTGTGATCAACCATGTGTGGTAAAATCAGCTGTAACATGGGTGGCCACCGATTTCCATCTAGATCAATCCTCTCTCCTTAGGAAGCAATGGTCTCCATTGCATCAAATCCCGTATCATATCTCGAACTGTGTGGTGAGATGATCTCTTAGTAAATGAAATTATAACAACACATTAAACCTAAATAATACATTGAACTTTTTGATTGGTTGTTTTGATGAAAGGACTTCGCTATTATATATATATATATATATATATATTGACAAGGGAGATATTTTTGTTTGTAGCACATTTAAAGTTGGAAAATTGTTGGAAATGATGTGCCAATATATGACAAAATCAAACAATTTAAGAGCAACATCGTTGAAATAAGACAAAGCATTTGAGATGCATTATGATGGATTCATGTGGATGACAATAATTAGACACTCAATTGAATAGGACTATGATTTCAGCCTCCTAAGCTCAAAATGAAATGAAAAAATGAATGAAGGTAACATAACAAATGAAACAAGAGAGAGCCGAACTTTCCCTATAATGTCAACAATTCGATGCTAAATTTCAATCTTAATAATTAATAAAAAAAATCACTGAGGTGAAAATAGATGTATAGCTTTTGGTTCCAGCATGTTTTTCAAGGCCCGTTTCCCTTTGAAATGCACCCAAAGAAACACATGCCCATAAAAACACATACCCCCAAACTTTAATTTCAGTCTAAGCATTTGCAAGAGTGAAATGGGAGAGAAGTTACTCCAAGGAAGGTCAAAAGACTGAATGAATGCGGGCATCACTTGAACCAGTGCATCATATAGGTACATTCAATCATCCTTTAATTGTCAAGGGATTCATGGTAGTTTTAAGTTTCAAAAAAATTAAAAATAAAATAACATAAACAAAAATTTACTATAAATTTTAATCATGAAATATTAAATTTTATATACCCAAATTTATATAAATGCAAATTAAACCCTAAATCAACAAATAAAACCTCAAAATTAAAACTGTAGTATAGGCTCATTGTAATACCCCTATTTCAACCCCAATTGCATTAAATTATAAATGATGTAAATAAAGTTAATAAATCGTGGTGTGGAGCTCAAGGCAAAGGCCCCACCATGGATTTAGTGTTCTACGTTTTGGCAATTAAAATTGATGCCGATGGTTATCGTGCTAGCCGATGGAATAGTATAATTTTCTACATCATGTAAATATGCAATTAATAAAATACCCACAACTAGCTATGTCAATGCAACATTAAAGAGACGGGGGCATGATTTCACAAGGAATAGGGGGGGATATTCAAACCCTTGAGCCAATGGGGAAAATCCAAATGTCTATGGGAGAACCCATCAAGCTGTCAACCACCTTCTTGTCTTATTCAACCAGCCACTTAATTGTCCATGGAGTTGGTTGGGGCAATTATTGCCTTGGGGAATGAGAGGTATGGGCAGCCGTAGATTTGGAAGGAGCCGTCATTTCTAGGCAGGGACATAATTCTTTGACCACATGCATGGCCAAGGGGAGATATTTCACCCACTATCCCTCACATGGAGGAGGAGATCCGCATGGATCACTCTCACAGATTTGATTTTCTCTCATGCAGGCATTCCATTCCTTAGTCCTCCATCCTCCATTTTCCTAGGAACGTTTTTGCAGTCTGCTCCATTTTTCCCATGGTTGGAAATTCATTTTTGGGGTTACTGAGTGTATGTGCAGCTGAGAAGTTGTTTTTAGGGTTGCCAACTGTATGTGTAGATGGGAAAACCTATTTTTGGTGTTGATGAGTGAATACGTAGAAGAGATTCACAATGTGGGGATTTGTTGGGAGCGTTTTTGTCTCCTTACACGTGGGCTGGAGCTGTGGGCGTTTTTTCTCATGTTTGTAATAGTTTCCTTTGTTTTCTCGATGGATGGTAGGTTATTTTGTTAATTTTTAGTGGCTAGGATCTCTATTGGCTGTTTTTTTGTTGTTCCATCCTTCACACAATTGGGGAATTTCGTTTTGTGTCCATACCCATAACTTGCATTTGTTGTGTAGTGCATCCCGGTGTGGGCTTGGATGAGTAAGTCCAAGAATCCATCCGTTAGTGGCCTGACTATGGGTGTTTGGCCTTGCTGTGTGTAAGTATGTGTCCCCTAGTTCCTTGTGGAAATCATGCCCAACTTGGGGGTGGCAGTGATGTTGAGAGATTAAGGATCACATTGGCCTATGGTTGGGTGGAACGTTATAGTGACATAACTAGTTGCGGGGAAGCTTCTTCTTAAGATAAGTATTCTTGTGCATTTAACCTCTGTAATGTGTTTTCTTTGTAAATTGTTCATGAACATGTGGAATGCTTGAACAAGATGAATGTTGCTTGGTTTATGAGTTATGAACAACATGAATGTGTGATGCTTCCGTTGTAGATTGCTTTAGGCATCTGTAAATGTTTTTATGTTCAATGCATTTTATGGTTTATGTTTCATGAGGGCTTAGATTTCCTGATTAAATGTTAGTAGTGCTGATAGGTTGCATCCTCTCGGGAGGGAGGGGACGTGAGACTCATCTTAACAATCCATTTGTAATTTGTAAACTGTAGCATAAACCCATTTCAACAATCCACGTAGAACTTAATAGATTGGAATTCATGAAAGACATTTGATGAATATCCAAAGAACATAACTCAAATAACAATGTAATTTTATTCAACTTGCAAAACATTACAACATCAAAAATTACAAAGCATTCCTGGTATGCCTGTGGCAGTCTCTTCTTTTATGGTTCTCATTAGCTTAATAATATTACAAAATTTACAAAGACGGGAAGTTCCCAATATGTGGGATTACAAGATATTTTAGTTTTTATGACTGGGTAAGGGTGGAACTATTAGTTTTTCAACATTTAAGCTAGCATTATATGGATCTTTAATTGAGAGAACAACAAGCACAACAATCAAACACAAGAGACAATGAACACAGTGTTTTTCCTTGGGGAAACCATAAATGGAGAAAACCCCTCAACTTCCTCAAAGATAGAATCAGCACAAAAGGTAAAACCCCAAAACAGTAAGATGCACTCCCAACAACAGTAACCTTCTTCTTCTCTAGCCCCAGTGTCTTCTCCTTCCTCAACTATGTGCTACACTTGAGTGTGTATGTGATGTCTGCTAAATAGAGAGTCCAACTCTCTATTTATACTAATCCCAACATGACTAAAACCCTACTAGGGCCGACCTCTACTAGGAGAGTCTAATAACCCTAGTGCCCAGGAACTGCGGGGAATTTAACCCTTAGACAATTTGAGGGTTACCCATAATGACTTGACATGAATTGTTTACATTATTGATTCTCCCAATCGGAACATCGGGGCATGACATGATAATATCCCGGAATAAACATCGGGTTACAATAGATAAGAAATACAAGTGAATACATTCCGAAGTTACAATTACATCAACACTCCCTCTTAACTAGGAAGGTATTCTCTCGACACAATTTTCATCACTGGTCTTCTTCTCTGGATCTTCTCGTCATCTGCATCTCCAAGTCATCTTGTCTTCAAGTCATCTTTATCTTCATGCCATCTTCATCTGGATCTGGATCATCACTTGATCTGGATCATCATCACTGGATCATACTCGATCTGAAACATCACTGGATCATACTCGATCTGGAACATCACTGGATCATACTCGATCTGGAACATCACTGGATCATACTCGATCTGGAACATCTCTGGATCATACTTGATATGGGACACCATTGGATCATACTCGATTTGGAACATCATCACTAGATCTGGATCATCACTCGATCTGGATCATCATCACTAGATCTGAATCATCACTCAATCTGGATCATCATCATTAGATCTGGATCATCACCGGATCTGGATCATCACTGCTGGATCTGGATCATCACTCGATCTGGATCTCTCAGAGTCATCATAACTGGATCTGGATCATAGCTCAATTTGGATCTCCTCTTGTCACCATCATATGTGCTATCTCATGATTCTTCTCATCACAGTAAGTTCTACAGAGCTAGCCTTCTTTCATGCTGGGTGTATGCCTACCTCCTCGTAGGTCTTTGGTAGCCCTTACATCTGACCTACTCATCAGAATGGAGAGTACTCACATCTGAACTGCTCGTCAGAAAGGCAGTATCCCTTTCATCTGACCTACTCGTTAGAATGGCCAGCACTCACATTTGACCTACTCATCAGAAAGGCGGTAGCCCTTATATCTGATCATATAGGACCTAATCCTATAGTCACATCAGAATGGCCAGCACTCACATCTGACCTACTCGTTAGAAAGGCGGTAGCCCTTACATCTATGTAGGAGCTTATCCTACATCAGAATGGACAACACTCACATCTGACATGGGAGGAACTTAATCCTTTAGCCATGATAGAATGGCTCAGCCCTTACATCTGACTTGCTCGTCAGAATGGCTTCTAGACTCGTCACTTCCCCTTGGAAGGGACCTCGATCTGGAGAACACCAAGCTTCTCCCTGAAGTGCTCGAACTTCACTCTGGCTAGTGGCTTCGACAACACATCAGCTATCTGATCGTCCATTGCAACATATTGGAGCTTCACTACTCCCCTCTGCACCATATCCCTGATATAGTGATACTTGATCTCGATATGATTTGACTTGTCATGGAACACTTGATTCTCTGGCAACTTCAAGCAACTCTGGTTGTCACGATGTATACAAGTAGCATCCATGTGGAGATCAAATAAATCAGACAGTAGCTTCCTTAGGTATACTTCCTCACAACTAGCTGAACAGGTTGCGACATACTCTGCTTCAGCTGTACTCAGTGCCACACAGGATTGCTTCCTGCTAAACCAAGAGATAACACCTGATCCCATACTGAAGCAACACCTTGAAGTGCTCTTCCTATCGATGGCATTGCCTGCCCAATATGAATCAACATAACCCTCCAGGTTAATATTCTGATTCGCATCGTACTTGAGCCCATAATCAACTGTACCCCTCAGGTACCTCAGAACATGCTTTGCAAAAATCAAGTGAACATTTCTCGGATCTGTCAAGAACTGGGTCAAGGTGTTCATAGCAAAGCAAATGTCTGGTCTCGTGTTTGTCAGGTACATCAAGGACCCAATCATCTGACGATACATCGTAGCATCAACCGACTCTGATGAAGCATCACTCAATAGCTTCAGGTTCGATGCCATAGGTGTGGCCATATCCTTGCAGTTCATCATCCCAAACCTCTTTAGGATTTCTACTGCATACTTCCCTTGTCCAAGAAAGATTCCATCCGCACTCTGCCACACCTCCATACCTATAAAATAATGCATCATTCCCAAGTCCTTCATCTCGAACTCAACAACAATATTTCTCTTCATATCAGCAATCAACCCATCCATAACTATCACAAATAGATCATCTACATGCAGTAGAAGCATCAATGGGTTGCCATCTTCAACCTTGTAGTAAAGGTTGGAATCTGCTTTACTTTTGGTAAAGCCCAAACTGGATAGAAAGCTGTCAATTTTTCCGTACCATGTCCTGGGTGCCTGTTTCAAACTGCACAGGGCTTTCTTCAATATGCACACATGAGATTCCCTATCATGTGTCTCAAAACCAAGTGGCTGTTCTACGTACACTTTCTCTTCCACTACACCATTCAAGAAAGCAGTCTTGACATCCATCTGGTGTAGCTTCCATTTCAGCACTGTATCCAGAGCAAGTACTGATATGATGGAAGTGTATCTGGCTACAGGTGCAAAGGTTTCTTCATAATCTATTCCTTCTTTCTGAGAGAAACCCCAAGCCACAAATCTTGCCTTATATTTTTCTATGCTACCATCTGCAGCATGTTTGATCTTGTAGATCCATTTGGAAGTTACAACTGAATTCCCTTTTGGTCTTGGGACAACATCCCAAACATCATTCTTCATGATCAATTGGTATTCTTCGATCATAGCATCCTTCCATTCTTTCCGTTCTGCTACTTCTTCATAACTGGAAGGTTCTTTATCAATGAAATCACATAGTAATGCTACATACCCAGAGCAGGATCTGGTCCTCTTTCTTTCTCTGTGATTCTCTTATGGAGCCCCATATCTTTCCACACCTTGGATAAGTTCTCGTACCCAAGCAGGTTTCCTCTTATGAGGATTCTTCTCCAGAGGTGGATCTACAGGTCTTTGTGGTTCTTCAAATTCTCGATCTTCTTCTTGAGCTTCTTCATTCATGGTTGTATCATGAATTCTTGGTGCTTCTACTTCTTCATATTCTTCAACAGGTTTCTTTCTGGATTTGTTGTAAGCTATATCTTCATCAAATGTCACATCCCTGCTAATGTCAATCTTCTTGAATCCTGGGAAATATATTCTGTAAGCCTTCGAGCTTTCAGAGTATCCAAAAAATATACCCTTCTTTCCTGAAGGATTTAATTTAGTACTCTTCTCTTTTGGAATGTGTATGTACACAGGACAACTGAATATTCTGAGATGTCTGACTTGTGGTTTCTTGCTGGAGAAGACTTCTTTAGGAGTCTTGTTCTCGATTACTCTACGTGGAGTACGATTCTATACATACACCGCTGTTCTGGTAGCTTCCGCCCAAAGATGCATAGGAAGATCTTGATCATGAAGCATTGCTTTTGCAGCTTCCATGATAGTTCTGTTCTTTTGTTCCGCAATCCCATTCTGTTGTGGATTATAAGGAGTAGACAACTCCCTCTTAATCCCTGATTCTTTGCATAGTTCTTTGAACTCATTTGAAGTGAATTCTCCGCCATTGTCTGATCGAAAGGTCTTGATCTTCTTTTCAGTGTGGTTCTCGACCAAGGCTTTGAATTCCTTGAACTTGCTGAATACTTCGTCTTTGTTCTTCATGAAATAAACCCATGTCTTCCTAGAAAAATCATCAATAAAAGAAACATAATATGCATACCCGCTTGGTAAGTTTGATGACATAGGACTGCATAGATCGGAGTGGATGATTTCCAAGATTCTTTTTGCTTTGCTTTCGCTGCTTGGAAATCTCTTCTTTGTATTCTTTCCTTTCGCACATCCTTTGCAGACCCCATCATGTTTTGCTTGGATTTCTTGAAGACCTTCAACAACTTTGCTTGCAATAGGTAGTGCTCTGTAATGCACATGTGCAAGCCTTATATGCCAAAGTTCACTTGGCTCTACTGTGTCATGGACCAAGGCTTGTTCTGGATGACCCTTTAGTTTGTACAATCCTCCTTCTTGTTCTACAATCACCACTGCATCATCGATAGTCTTTCCTTTTGGCCACATGATGACTTGACCATCTATGAATGCAACCCTCATTCCTTTTGCATCTAATGCCGATATGGAGAGGAGGTTCTTCTTGAGTCCTGGCACAAACAATACTTTTTTCATTGTTAGATACTTTCCAGAGTCTAGCTTATAGGAATATTCCCCACTACCTTTTATTGGATATTGGTAGTAATCTCCTAGCTTCACCTTGTGAGGTGATTCATGTTCTGACAATCTCACAAAGGATTCCTTGAATCTTGTCATATGTTTGGAGGCCCCACTGTCTATAATCCAATCATCACTTCCATGAGTAATGTTACCTGTGAGAGCAGAAATCAAAACATATTCATCCTCGCTTGAATAATCTTCACTTTCATATCTGGTTCTCTTCTTGGATTGTTCATCATCCTCTGCACCATGAGCATGATGTCTTCTTTTGCTGCTCCTCTTTGATAGCTTTGGTTTCTTAGGACAATTCTTTGCATAATGTCCTGCTTCATCACAAGTATAACATATGACCCTAGGCAAATATTTTCTAGTGTTATCTTTGTGATAGTGCTTACCTCTAGGGCGACGAGATCTTCTTTTGGTTGACTTGGAGTGTACCGTGAGATCTTGATCTTCACTTCCCATCTTTTATTCTCAAGCTGCTATCCATGCTTCTTCTTGAGAACACTCTTCCCATAGTCTGCTGAACTTGACAAACTTCTTTCTAGCATAGATTCCTTGGATGAAAGAATCCCATGACCTAGGAAGGCCATTCAAGGTAGTCATCACAATCTCTGCATTTTCCACTTCTTCATCTACTGCTTCTAGTTGTTCCTTGATCTAAGAGACTCTTGTGAAGTAAGACTGGATTGTTTCTACATTCTGAATCTTCACATTCTTCAGTTGATTTCTCATAGTCATCTTTCGGTTTATGTTCTTCCCTTCAAACAATTTGGTTAGGGCATCAAACATAGCTTTAGGTGTATTGAGAGAGGACACTTGAGGGATAAGGTGATCTTGATAGAATCAACAATGATTCTCTTTTCCATAACCAACTTCTTCTTATTCAAGGCCTTAGCCTCATCTCCCTCTGGAACTGGAACCTCCTCATGGATGTAGGAGTCTAACTCATTTTCTTCCAGGACCAGGGAGATCCTATACTTTCAAGCTCGGAAGTTATCAACTCCCTCAAGCTTTTCATCAAGCTTTGTATGATGAGACATCTTAACTAAGAACCTCAAATGGAAATACAAAATATTTTAGATCTTACCAGGTCAAGATGTCGGATTTGAATGTTGAGCTGAAATCCTGCAGAGCTGGTTCAGGAGCAAATTAGGTTTTTCCTTTTCCAGAGTTATGTCCACCCAAATGCTTTGAAATTTATCCCTAACTTCGATTTTGGGGAGGAGATCAATCTAGGCCTAGGCTCACTGAAAAATTCCTCTTCTGTGAAAAACCCTAATTTTTGACAGTAGTGTTGGATCCAAAACTGAAAAACCTCAGAATTGGATTCTGCTTCAACATAAAGATGCGCCCCTAAGGAGGAGAGTTATTCCACCTTACTTTTGCTGAAAACATGTGGAGAGAGATCCAAAAAGTAGGAAGCCCTAGTTCCCGCAGTTGCACAGTGTCTTCTTCTCAGGTTAGCTCTGATACCATGTTAGTTTTTCAACATTTAAGCTAGCATTATGTGGATCTTTAACTGAGAGAAAAACAAGCACAACAATCAAACACAAGAGACATTGAACATAGTGTTTTTCCTCGAGGAAACCATAAATGGAGAAAACCATGCAATTGCCTAAGAGATAGAATCAACACAAAAGGTAAAACCCCAAAACAGTAAGATGCACTCCCAACAGTAGTAACCTTCTTCTTCTCTAGCCACAATATCTTCTCCTTCCTCAACTATGTGCTACACTTGAGTGTGTATGTGATGTCTGCTAAATAGAGAGTCCAGCTCTCTATTTATACTAATCCCGACATGACTAAAACCCTACTAGGGCTGACCTCTAATAGGAGAGTCTAATAACCCTAGTGCCCCGAAACTATGGGGAATTTAACCCTTAGACAATCGGAGGTTTACCCACAATGACTTGTTTACATTATTGATTCTCCCGATCGGAACATCGGGGCATGACATGATAACATCCCGGAAATAACATCGGGTTACAATAGATAAGAAATACAAGTGAATACATTCCAAAGTTAAAATTACATCAATAGGAACGCCACTTGGCATAAGCATCCATTAAATCTTGGATGTCCTTGAACTGAGCATTTTCTAAGTGCAATTGGGATTTACATCTTAAGGATGTGATATCCGTTTTCTTGATATTCACGCATTCTTTGAGGAAAAGATCAATCCTCATTAATGAAGCGAGAGGTGTCTCAATTCAATGCATGATTTCCTCCATAATAAGCTGAGTCATCTGCATGATCCACTCTTTCAGTTCAACAAAATCTATCTCAATATGCTCCGGTTTTAGTTTCAAAGGCATATCCTCCTCAATAGGATCCAAAAATTCCAGGTCTAGATACCCAAGCAATGTTTCTGAGGAGTTCCACCTCCTTCTGTAGGCTGCTTGTCCATCTCTGATAATGGATTCGACTAGATCACAGATGCCCTCCGATGTCTCAATTATCACTTCAATCTTCTTAAGCTTAAGCTTATCCAGTATTGGCAGATCTTCAGGTCTTTCTTTCATATATTTTTGCTAGTCTATGACGAAATCATAAGCTTTGGTGGCTTCCCTTCTTCGTTTATGATGGTCATTGAGGACATCAGACTGATGCTAAAATGAGCTATATAGCTCTTGCATCATTGAAACCTTCATACAAATTAATTATTACCTGATAAAATTGATCATGTACTTTGCATGCTAATTGTTTAAACTCCTCCTTTGTAAATTTAGAGAAAGAAGAGATAGAAGATGTATGTTGTAGATCCTTGAGCTGTTGTTCAAATGAAGAAGGTTTGTTTAACTGCTGCTTAGTTAGGAGATCTTCCTTCTGAAGATGTTATTTAAGATAATCATTCTGAGCTTGCAACTACTTTAATTTGTCTTCATACTCCTCCTTGAGAAGCTAAATTTCCTGCTTGTGTTGTTCCTCAGTTTGCACTAGATCTTGTTTGGCCTTTTGCAGCTCTTGTTCTTTGTCCTAAAATTCTTTATTCAGCTAGGATATTGAATCAAAATTTGCCCCAGTGAAGGCTCCCATAGTAGGTGTTGTGTCAAAAGCGTCCTGTTTGGTGTCAGAGGAATCCCTTTTCCAACTGATCTAGGTAGGCACTCGTTTGACTGTACCTTCTCTTGTCCCATTGGCTCCCTTATTAACTACAAGTTTCTCTTTTCTACTCCAAAAATATTTCCCAAGAGAAAGTACTGCATCTTTGCCAAAATCTTCCATCTCCTCTGTAGTTGATATGGTTCCCTCTTGAACAATGACTGAAGGGTTAAGTTGGGATTGGGAAATGGGGTTTTCCACAATAAAAGGTGAAATAATAATGGGAGGAGAAAGAATAGTAGGTGCAAGGGATGATGGAATGGAAGTGGGGAAAGGTGTAGCAATTTCAGGAGAATATGTTGTTGGGATGGAAGGGATATCTAGTGGTGGAAAAAAAAAGGTGGTGATGTTGGGGTAATGTGAGGTGCTGGGGAGGTGGAAAGAATAGGTGAAGTAGAAGGAAAGATAGAGATACGCACATCTACTAATATAGAATGAGTGCTAGTGGTAGGTAAAATAGTTTGAGATAAGTTGAGCTTAGAAAAATAAATTTGGGGAAATGATGAATGAATGATACTCACAGATAACTGGGTAGTAGGAATGAAAGATGTCATGGAAGTATAAACATTAATGAGGCAACTGGAAGTGTATTTTTCCTCCTCTAGGTCACTGTGTATTTTATGAATCTCAACATTTGCTTGAGGGAGAGGTTCTACCTATTAAATTGGAGGAACCTGAATAACTACTTGTTCTTGTTGAGAAGGTTGTAGTAGTGGTAACAGGTGTTATGCCTTATGCACCTCTTTAAGCATTGGCCGTGTATCAATAGTTGGTGCTTCCTGTACCTGCACCTATACCTGTTGTGGAACCACTTGAGTATTCTGCTTTTCAGGTTGAGGCTCAACCACTTCTGTTTGTGACTCTATCTAAGAGCTAATATTGGCAAGAGTCTTCTTGAACTCTTCCCCTTTGTGGAGGGTTTCTATCATCAAGGAAGGCAGAGTTCTTACAAGAATTTTAAGAACAAATTTCCCCTTGTCTTTTGATTTACTTGCAACAACATAAGAGGAGCTAGGTGCTTGCTCTTTGACCTCCTTTTACAGATTCTGCTTCTAAATGTTCTCTTCCATTGCTATTTTTACCTGTCTAAAATGGAGCACATAAATATTCAGATCCTTCTGGTATTTGAAAATATGAGCTTTAACATTAGGATCAGTAACCCTACTCAAAACCTTCTGAAAATCAATAGTTTCTCTATAAATTGAGTCACCAGGTTCATTATGATGAGTATATTGAATCTTGGAATGCTCTTACACCAAGTGACTGGCTAGGTATGACTTAGGGTCATGCATATTCTTTGGCGCTTCTCCTAGTTTCGTACCAACAATTGCTTTACCCAAGATGTCACGTCCCCATGCCTCCGACTGGCAAAGGAGATGCGACCCAAGCTTTGACCACCCGGGCTAACCGCCCATGAACATGTACATGCATAAAAATTGCTGAAACAAAATGCTTAAATGAGACTTTGAACTAGAATATGCACACACAAATATTTATCATGCACAAATGCAATTATTCAACATTCACAGCTACAATTATATGTCTTGCATAGCGGAATTAACGTGCATTCCTTCAAGCATTCATTTCACATGTTCGTCATTTTCATTAACAGAAAATATAGTTGCAGAAGTAAAAATGGACAAGATCACTTATCTTAAGAAGAACTCGATCCGTAACCAGCTACGTCGCTGCAACGTTCCACCCAACCATAGGCCAGCGTGCTCCTTAATCTCTCAGCAGCGCTGCCACCCCCGAGCTAAGCATGATTCTCCAAGGGATAAGGGAACAAGCAGGCTTACACATAGCCAAGGATACACAAACACACACACAGCCAAGCCAACACAGTTGGGTTTATCAGGCCATCAAGAGTTGGGGAAAGGCTCAATGCTAAGCTGGTGAGCTCATTACAGAGCCAAGAACACCTACACCAGAACTAGCCTGACTTCTAAGACACCCACACACACCCAACACAAGGAATCAGTCCCTTCTCTGCTACACAGTCCCTCAAGCCCTGCATTCCCTTCCAGTGCTATTCAGGGGTTGTGGAGAAGAAAGCCATCCCTCTAGCTCTGTTTGTGTGGTTTCCAACCACCAGGTTTTTCAAGCAAAACTAAGCCCCCCCATCCCTGCTCCTAACGCAGTCCGAAGACCAACCATTGCACACGTGCAATCAAATCAGCAATTACAGCTTAACAGGGAAAGTGACTCCCAAGCAAATTACACAGTCCCAAACGTATCAGTGAACATGGGGGAAGAACAACAGTCCCGAAATGAAATCAGTGAGCACAGCTCATAACATGGGAAAACGACCCCAAACAGTCTGTGCGTGAGAGCAGCTCGCACCAGACTCCAAATGTAATTAAGACCACAACAATAATAGCATGAGGGAGACCATAGCCACACAACAAATCTTGAAGGGAATGGCGGAAACCATGACTCACGGGAAGAACAACGGTTCCAATTTCAACATTAAAATGACAGGAAACAATTACACGACCATACCAATATGTGAGACAGCCGAAAACGTGAATGGCCCTTCACAGCAATTCGTGGATGAAAGAGCACGGCTCTCAGCTCGCTGCATCAATCCGAAAGCCAGGAAAATTCCTGTGTGTGAGGCACATGAACGGACATCGGTCCTGCATGAAGATGAACAGCGCGTGGATGAACAACAATGGAGAATGCAGATCTAAAGTGTGGGAGAGCTTCAACACTATCGTGGGGAGAATGGTATCCTTTGTGGGTGATCGCAATCCTTTTTCCTGGGCATAGTGGAGTCAACCATGGTGGAGTGTGCGTGTGGGTGAGGACTGACAGTCCTGCCACCCCACTCCCAAAGATAATAACTGCCTCAACCACCAGCAGCCATTCTTCAATGAAATTGGTTGGGTAGAGCAAGGAAAGAAGACACATGGGTATTTTCCCTCATTGGCCCAAGGTTTGACAAATTCCCCACCCTTGTCCTTGTGAAAATCATGCCCCTTTCTCATTTTAGTTGCCACGATCATAGCTGGTCGGGTTCATTTAATTAATTATAGACGCATATTTACATGATGATGACCATAATATATGCCGCATGCTCCGATATACCACCGGTGACAAGTTTAAATCCAAAACATAGCATAACCTATCAATGGTGGGGCCTTGGCCTTTAGCTCCACACCATGATCACTTACAATATATACATCATATACTTCTAATGCAACGGGGTCAAAACCGAGGTGTTACACAAGATGGATGCATGAGTGGAGTTTTGTAGGATGAGAAATTCCAAGTTCAAGGGAAACTTGGGCCAATATTTCCTTTTGGATGACGCAAGTTTATGAAAAACTCCATTGACCAATGTCTAGTAGTCTTATAGAACCATTCGGTCAGGGACTATTCTTGGCAACAGGTGGACTGTGTTTCTACCCCAAATCTGAATGTAGGAGAAATATTCACCCACATACCAATCTCCATGTAGGCTAATCAAAGCTCTATCTCTTTCGGAGAAGGCTGGAGCGTCTACCTTGAAGATTTTCTAATACATCAAACCCAAGAAAAGGTCACATTTTCATAAATCCTGGGGAAGAAATTTTCCTCCCACATATCTGAACAATAAATATGCACCGGCGATGAGGTTTTGGTCCAATTCCAGCCCATGGTCAAAAACAAAGAATTTGCGTAAAATGCATCCATAACATAACCCGACATGTATAAAGATGACTTCCTGGAGGTTGGTGTTTTCTGATATTTCTCAATTTCCTCTTTCAAATTCATAGATAAAATCCGTGCCCAGTTGAAAGAATCACCTGTGAGAAGGATATGGTGGGCTACAAGAACCCATTCAGCTTTGAATGCGGAACAATTTGGCAATCCGTATAACCGACAAAACATAGCCACAAGCAAACTTATTAGAGGAAATTTGGGGTCTAAAATGGGCCTTATAAGAAAACGTGCCAAAATAAGTTTTTGTGAGTTGGAATTCAAGAACCAATAGAATTTCAATAAAATAAGTCAACCATAATGGTTGAATTGACATATTTGTCATTAAAAAAAACTACTTTTTTTGTTCGTATTTTCGACATATCTCATTGTGTTTTTACTCAAATTTCGATCGGGAGAGCTCATTGGATGAGGAATTTGATTCTGCATCCAATGAGTACCCACACTACATACTTTTGATGGACCCCGCTACCCATAAAACAAGAAATACCTGAAAAAATGTGATGATGACATCATCATCACGTTTTTTCATGTATTTCTTGTTTTTCGGGTAGCGGGGTCCATCAAAAGTATGAAATGTGGGTACTTGTTGGATGCAGAATCAAATTCCACATCCAACGAGCTCTCCTGATCGAAATTTTAGTAAAAACACAGGGAGATATGTCGAAAATACGAACACAAAAAGTAGTTTTTTTCTTTCTTCCTCCAAAATTAATCAATATTATTTTATTATTTTAACTATTATTTTATTATTTTCCTTAGGAGGCCCATTTTAGACCCCAAAATTCCTCTAATTCGGAATAAGGTTCCTTGAACCAGGAGACAGGGTAAGAATTTGTTGCCTTAGGGAGATACTCAGCTAGGTTTTCCATCCATGATTTGACTACTTCCTCATAATTGAATTGGGAGATATCCATAGTGAGGAATTTGGCACTTAGAAGATGTTGAGGGGGCCCAAGAGCATAAGCTCTAGAGAAAACATCCGGAAGGAAATACACGACCTGGTGTTGAGTATTGTCGTAAAAGGAGCGTTCCTTAGGGTTTACATAATCCAATTCCCATTTGACTAGATTAGTGTAGGGCATGAACGAAGGTTGCACTGTAATGCAATGGAGATGAGAGTTCCTAATTTGGGCATATGCAGGCTGGTCATGAGGAATTGCAGAGAAAACATCATTATTGAATATGGAATAAATTCTGGACCAATCCAAGTGAAGGGTTTTATCAACGCACCCAATGGTGTTAGTAAAGATTTTAGAATTAGGGTCCTTGTTCTTCTGCTCTTGGAGAATAGACTTTGACCTGGTTTTCATAGACATCTTCGAAGTGAAATCTGGTAAAAATTTAGCAACCATGGTCAAAATCTACCACAGTTCAAAAAATAATAGAAAAAATGGTAGTGAAAGGTAGGATACTTACTGGTAAAAGCTTAGGGACCAGAGGGTTGATGAGCTCAAACGAGAGAAATTTGCAGTAAAAATTCCAAACGCAGTAAAAATGACAAGTAAAATGGTGAAGAATTTGTAAAATTCAAAAGAATTAAATAATCCAAGCTTCAACGGAAAAATAGATCTAGGCCATAGATCTTGTAAAAATGGACGGTTGGTATTAAGGCGGGAAACCAAAATGCGGAAGTGAAAAGACCTAAAAAAATTAAGATCTTATGATTTTCCCAATCCGCAATATGGGTTGTAGGATGCAGAATGAAATTATCGATCATGTAAAAATTGTTAAGTTCCGCAATCCGCAAGAATTTGCGGGTTGTGGGTGCGCAATGTTGCAACTTTGATTTTTATTGATTTTCCACAATCTACAAAATTTTGCAGGTTTCGGAAAGGAAAACAAAAATACATGCAAAAAATAGAATTTTACACTTTCTGCAATCCACATTGCGGATTGCGGGTTGTTGAATGTGGAAAGAAAAATAGAAAAAGACGCTACAATAGGATTTTCTGCTTTCCGCAATCCACATTGCGGGTTGCGAAATGCGGGAGTGAAAAGAAAAAGGTTATTTTGAAAAATGTTTCTACAATCTGCATTCCACAATAAGTTTGCACGTTGTGGGTTGCGGAAAGACAAACTTTTATTGAAAGAAAAATCTGACTTCCACAATCCACATTTGCGGGTTGCGGGATGTACATGTCTATTGTGTATGCCACTGTTACAAATTAACTATTCAAGTATATTGATTCCCATGGCACATTTTTGGTTTTCTCTTCATATGTATGATTTTATTTTCTATCTAAATGTCAATGCAAACATAAAGGCTTGGTTACATTATTTGATAGGTTCAAGGATTGGTTGCGATGTTCATAGTCATTAGTGAGCTACAATGACCTAACTGTCAAGAACATATAATGTTTCTAATTTACTTTTACATTACTTATGTCAAGTGATCTTAATTTCAATGATGTTGGTTACCACAATGAAAGAAAATTGAACTTGATCCTAACACAGAAATATGTGATTAAATTATTATTTGCTTTGTAGAATCGAACCAATAAATGGGGAAACATCTCAAGAAGAATCATATTTTATTTACTTTGCAATTGTAACAATACATTAAATAATGGGAAGAAGATCAGTATGACCAATAGAAGAAGTATTATAATCACAGATATATGTTTAGAGGAAAAATAGTACACCTACAGAGGAAACAATGAAAAGCTTCAAGAAGAATTTGGTTTTAAATAGTTTGAAGCAATTAATCCTTCCTCCTTTTTCCTATGTTGGACATGTGGATTGTATTGAATGCGAGAGTATATAGAAAAAGAGAAAGTTGGAGAAATGAGAATGCCTAACTGAGATTTAACTCTTGATATTGCAGTGAATGTAAGCCCTTGTCTATCAATGTTTCAAATATCTATTGTTTCATTTTGTAGGGTCATAGCTCGTGCTTTATGAATTGTTAAACCCCATTCCATACAAAGTGGTAGTTGCCTACGTGTTCCTCTTGTTATGGGAGAGATGGGAACATAAGTATGATTAGAAGTATCCCATAAGGCTCCTTTGTAGTGGAGGAATTTGACAGCAACAAAGGATGGTAAGGTAGGAGGATGTTCGTTGGAGTAGTATAAAATGTCAAAGACTTTTCCAAGTGAGCCGTTAACAAGGCCTGCTCCAAGCCATAAATTATCAGTTAACATTACTTGCTGACCAATAACAAGAAGGACCTCTAATGGTAACTATTAATCATCTATGGATTGGGGGACATGTATGTTCCTTTGTTCTGCAAGGCAATGTGCAATTGGTATATTGAGGTGTTTGAGCATGTGTTTGTTGTGCAGTGAAATAGAGCTATTAGTGGCATACAAGTGGGTAGACTGTTCAAATGAACAATTTTCTGCATGTGAAAGGGATGAGGTTGTTTATGTCATTAGGAGTGCCCATTCCTCAAGACTTGGTGTTGTGTTTCGAAGGTTTAGTAAGAGTTGGAAAAAGGCAATTTGAGAAGTGCTATCTCCTTGTTGTTAGAAAATGGTATTCAATGTGACAAAAGTATCAAATGTATGCCAGAGAGAAGTTCCAAGGGATGAGCCTGCATAGATGGGGATGTCCTTTACTGGAGGAAATTTCTTGAAGTCACCAAGAAGAATCATGGAACAACCACCAAATGGGATTGTACAATGCGAGGGGAAAGCTTTACGTAAACATGCATCAACCTGAGTTAACATTTTTGGGCCAATAAATCTCATTTCATCGATGAGAATATAACGAATATGCTAAAGTTATTCTTGAAGCTTTGAAAGGGATTAGCCTTTAAGAGGATGCAATTCAACAATGGGTATTTGAAGAGCATAATGTATAGTAAATGCATGTATGTTAAAGGCATCAACACCAGTTGGAGCTAGGAGAAGTAGTGGGGATGCAATTTGTCTAGATGTATTTTGGAGTGCAGATTTCAAGCAAGATATGACGTAATATTTTTCGGTGCCCGCAGTGCCTTGAATGACCATTTTGAGTGGTTGAGCAGGTGTAGTGTTTCTAAAATGGGAAATGACAACATCAAAGGCTATGTGTTGTGTGGGAGACAAGGAATCATGTGAAATGGATAACGAGGTGGTGTCTTCATGTAGTTGAGTGGCAAGCGATTGAGGTTAATGAATGATATTGTTGTTTCATGCAAATGGGTGGCTATATTGTTATGTGCCCAATTGTTATTTTTGTCAAAATCATGATGTCCAAGCATTTCAAGGTCATCAATATGGATGTTGTTTCCTAGTCGCATTTGAGAGAGAAGTTCCCATTCATCCATCGGATCGACCAAGGGAAAGGGAATTAGATCGAAGTTTGAATCATCATATGGAGGTGTAGAGGTTTCTTCTTGTACACATTCAAAGTGCCACACAATATATGTGCCTTTAATGTTATGCCAATGAGAAATAATTTCAGAACTTGTTGTTCCAATATCCTTAGGGAGGGCACAAAAAGGTTTGTATAGAAGAAGTTCGCTCCAACAAAACGATTGAAAAGTTGAAGAATCAAAGGGAGGAATGGAAGTGAATTGTGGAAAGACTCTAACAATATTTTGATGCAAGTTTGATTTCCATGGATTTTTTTTTTCCTTTTAGGTGAGAAACACCAAGAATGAGTAGCTCCACGAAGGGTTAGATGCTCAAGAGCAAGGGGTCTTTTCATGTATGCAAATATGAAGGGGGGGTGTAGAGGTGTTAGTAGTGTCATTACAAACACGTCGAAAGACACTTTGGATCACATTTATGGAAAAAAATTGACGGCTGCAAAGCACAAAAGGGAGTTTTTGGAGCATGTGACACGTCTCTTATGCACCAATGTCTCATTCTGCAACTATTTGTGCAAGGAATCGCTTGATCGGATGAAGAATTGTGTTGTCACTTGGTGTTGCATGTGCAAGGCGAGAGAGAATAAAATGGTAGAGTTCTGATTTTGGATCTACTTTTGATGCATATTTTGAAATGTATTTGAGCACAACATGTCTAGAAAGAACAGGTTGGTAATCAACATTGGCCCTCCATATTGAAAGCATGGTTAGGTTGTGAATATTTAGAAGGGAATATTTTCTTGCAAGATTGTAGGTTTTACGTCCATTTGCATCAATGAACAAGGAACAAGTAGCTTGCAGGTCATAGAGAAAACCATATAGACATTGAACATATGTTCCTTTTTTTGCGAAGGCAATTTCATTCTGAACATCTAGTGTGCCTTTGAACACAATTTACAAGTTCTTCATAGTCAACTAAGTAGTTTGATACAAATATGGATGGTGATACAAGACTGCATGGATCATTTGTAGTAGATTTATGTAACCCAAAAGTGGATAAGTGGGAATTATGAGGATTCCAAGCTATAACATATGTGTCAAAAAAGTGTTTTTCAACTTCAATTGCAAAAACATCTTCCCAATATAAGGTGTCCATATTTGGTGCATCTGCCAACCAAATAAAACCATGAATGTGTGTGGATCCCCTATGTTTCCATTCATACCTACATGGGAGGAAAATTAATATATTATAAATCAATATTATAAAGTGACAAACATGAAGAAAATGATAAGAAGGAAAAGATAGTAAAACACCTGCACCAAGAATCCGTTATGTGAAAGCCTTTTTGAAGCACCTCTTCAAGGAATATTTTGAATCTATTCTGCATGTATCGTGATGTAATATGTGGATTTGATATGATGTTGTGAATATTCCATTGATGGTGTTGATCTAAACCGATATGGCATTCACCAGGCATTAGAGCATGCAAATTTGGCCATTTTGTTTCAGCTGCACTAAGGGTGAAGAAGAACGTTGGTGTACCTTATTGATTGATAATACTTGTGAGTTCAACTCTACTTTTGTTCCAATAAGAGCGTGTTCCATGCAATGAAGACCCAAATTGGGATACCCTTTCACCAATTTTGTCATTAGGAATGTCTTGCAATTGGTTAACAAGCTCAAGTATTGTGGGAGGCAATGTATCTTCAACGTTAATTTTGACAAAAACAGAAGCAGTAGCATTGCTCTGATGACACATAATTAGATTGTATATGTAGTACCAGAAGTGAGGATGTTGCCCAAATCTATTGTCATGACAGCGAATGAGTTGAATCACATATTCGTGCATCTCAACTTGATGACTGCATGGTTGTGTAAGCATTGCTGTGCCTGTGGGGAACAAGGTTGGAAAAGCCATGGAAACAAGGCCTTCTGTGTTGTACTCATTGATAGGGTATATATCTATAGGGGACCAATCAATGGAAGGTGGTAGTGGGATATTTGGTGTGCGTATGAAGCGTCTAATTTCTTCAACTTAGTTCTAGCATTATTTTGTGTTGAAATAAATGAGGATGATTCTAATTCATAGGGTTCAAATTATTTTGGTGGTCGGATTGTAGAGGACAAGCTTTGCTGATGAGATAATGTAGCATTGCTATTAACATGGGGAATCAAAGGTGAAATGTCCGTTGAAACAAGAGGCAAAGAATCTAATAAAATTGGGTTGACTCATACATCCTTGTAGTACGTATACTTTTCCATTTTGTATTCAAGAGCAGTAAGAACATGTGTTTGACTAACAAAAATTTCATATGGATTGTTTGTAGAGTTGCATTTGCGAACAACAAGGATGTCAAGGTCTGATATAAAATGGGCCAGGGATGTGGAAATATTGGAAATGTCTTGGGGGAAGCAAATGGTATGGCTAGAATATTTATATTGACCACCACGGGCATGTGTGACTTGTAATACTGGGTTGGCGTGACTAATGAGCATTTCTTCAACTTGCATAAGTATTGCAAGGACATGTGTTTGTATGCCTGGGTCCATATTGTTTTCCAATGAAAAGAGATTGCCTTTTCTTTCTAGAATACAACGAGAACACCCGTATGCACCATGGATTTTTTTTGTTTCCATACCAGGGTAACATTCATTGCAAATCGAGCAGACATTCATGTTAGCTAGTTGGCCCATTTTTTTACAAAATCATTGATGTGCATCATCAAGGTGGGTGTTGGATGGATTTAGAATGGGGGATGGAAGGGATGGTGTGTCGAAAGGTTGGCCAAGAGAAAATGAAGAAGACATATACACAAAATGACGAGCAGCTCTATAAAGAAGACATTGTCTCTTATTGTTTTGATCTCTATTCTATGCATATACTAGTCTTCTTCGTGAATTGGCTTGTTCATTGTCATGGTTCGACATGATACCTATAAGAAAATAGTAAACTTGTTAAATACATATGTATTTGAATGTCCAACTGAAATTTCTGAATAAATGTTTTCTACCATCACCATTACAACCTTTAGGTGTCCAATTCCACAGATGGTCTTTATTCTAGGTGAAAGAGTAAAAAGAAATCGTTTGTTGCTGATCTTCTTGGCTATTTCAACAATTGATGCTGCTTTAGTTGAGACTTAATCTTGAATGTTTAAAAATTTATTATTTACTTACAAGTTGGTTATACATTTTCAAATTGAGAGTTTCATTTTGCAAATTGTATGTAAATGTTATTTTGGAATGGGTAAGAGTAGTTCTGAAACATCGTATTTACTCTACTAGGGGCAACTATTCTTATCTTGCATATAGTTGACAGTAGAGGAAAAACATATATCAGTAGGTTTGTCCATACAAAACAATTAACATAACCACTTCCAAAACATGCAATTCACATTGCCAAGGCATAGGTTGTTTCACTATGAATAATTTTCATTTTTTTGTTTTTTGTTTTGTTCATGCCCTATTTGATTCCACAGGAAAGAACAACCATGACATTATGGAGACTAAGGCTAATTGAAGATGTTATTTCACTCTTGCTACATGGTGTTGTCAACTTGGCCATTGGTACAAGTATCCACATTAAACCAAGTGAACTCACTCAACTCATCAACTATTTGTTTTTGAATTTCTATCTCAGAAAACATTCACAAGCATGAGCTATTACTTCCAATTATATATAATAGTGTTGGTCAAGATGGGAAATTAAAAGAAGGAACTATAATCAAAGTCACCCAATCAAACAAAATTCTAAACTTGTTAAAGAATTAGAAGCTTTCATTGGTGACAGGGACACATTTTGTATATGTGTTAAATGAAACATTTATGGATATAAAACAAAAGATATAAAGCAAATGTTAAGTTATTGCATATTGGGAACCAACTATGTACGTTAAAATAACATTTATGGAGTAATTTATTTTTTAAAGTTCTAGCTTAATAACTATAAGAAAGAAACAAAAAAGAAGACCAAATTGTAGTATGACAAACCATATATGAAAAGAACCCTATAAATGTAATAATTGTTCTTTATGGAAAAATGACAAGTTGTGCGAAGAAAGAAGAGAACAAAGTTGTTTATTTTATATATAAACATAATAACAAATTAGTATTGTATTACAAAGCAACAATATAGGCTGCATAAACAATTTAGGTTCAAAATGTTAAGTGATAGCTTGTACAATGGAACTATGAGACTAAAGATAAAACTCCTAAAAGCGAGTTTTCAAAAAAACCATGCTATGTTTAAGCATGAAAGAAGGAAAAAAATATGAGAATTGAGGCAATTCATTAGAGACAATAAAGAATGTTTAAGTACCAAGTTGAAACAACTTATGTATTTGAATGTCCACATGAAATTTCCAATTAAATGTTTTCAACCATCACAATTACAACCTTTAAGTGTGCAATTCCACAGAATATCTTTGTTCTAACTGAAAGAGTAAAAATAAATCGTTTGTTGCAGATCTTCTGGGCTATTTCAACAATTGATGTTGGTTCAGTTGAGAGGAGGCATAGGTCTTTCGCAGAAATTCCCATGAGTTTCTTTGCAACATCATCAAAAGCTATGACACCATGAAGCTGTCCAGTGATATCTTCCAAGTTAACCTTTGGTATGTATCGGTAGTCGCATTCAAGAAAATCCCCATCACATTTACCACAATGCCAAATGTTTGCAACTTTGTGGGAATTTTTTTTCATGCATCACCATCAACAAAAATAGGGCATGCAAGGAAATGAAATTCATCCATATTGAAATTTGTGATGGTTGCAATAACATAGTACGAAACAGGCTTTTCATATGGTTGAAGTTTATGTATCTCCGATTGATGGTAATGCTTTCACAAGGACTAGAATGGGAGGCATTGAATTTTTGGCTCAAAGATGGTGATGCTGAACAAACTCCATTGTCATGAAACCTACCCTGGAGAAGGATAGTTTCTTCAATCTTTGGGTTTATAAAATATTACTATTGGAGATAGCCCCAACAATTTTTCGATTGAATTCTATAACACAACCGCCTTTGACTGCTAAAGCTAGAGGAGTATATAAACCGCGAAGGTTATTAATCTCAACGCCTTCAATTTGGTAATGATCTCCCAAAATTTTTATGTCAATGCTATAGCCTGACATGTCGTGAAGTCCAATGGTGCGTCGCACAGTCTCTACACCATCCCATTTCCGTATGGTGGATGGATGCGAAACTGAAATTTGGCAAGTCCTAGAAGGTCAACCATGGAATTAATAGGTATAGTTTGGATGTCCTAAATAGTTTTAATGTTAAAGAAATATAAAGGTATTAAGGGGTATTCATCTAAGCATGTTCGGATGGTTGAGGAAGAACCTAGGAAAATCTCATTATGGATTTTCAAATGGTTGAAAATTGGATTGGATGTTTTCACAGTGCCATTTGATACTATGTACACTAATCCTAAATGTATTTTCTCGTAGAAAGAGAGTCCCAATTCATTGAATGCTAAGATATGTATTTCATTGCGTGAAACACTAACAAGGTCAAATATGAACACTTTTCCAGACCCTCGTTGGTTTCCATATTCATGAATATTTGTCTTGGCAATAACTCGACCTTGGATGGTCCAAAATTTACAGGAAGAGGAAAGTGAAGTGAATGGGATAGTCAATGCAGACAAGGTAGGGTTTTCATTTATTGACGTAGTGTTCACTCCAATAGAGGAAATACTCTACGAGGGAGAGGCTATAACTAAGTGGTAAGATGCATGGTCTCCAATAATTGCTGCATCCACTGTGACAAGTTCAAGTGCAAGCAATGTGATAGTCCTAGTAAAAAGAAGCATGTTAGAAAGTAATGGGAGGCAAAATCATCTGATGCATCTATGGTGTCAAATTCATTCACTGGGAAAAAAAGAACAAGGAAATGAAACATACGTTAAATTCTGTACAACATTGCAAGTACATTGGGTGACTTTGATTATAGTTCATTTTTTTAGTTGCCCATCTTCTACAAGACTATTATATATAATTGGAAGTAATAGCTCATGCTTGTGAAGGTCGTTTGAGATAGAAATTCAAAACCGAATAGTTGATGAGTTGAGTGAGTTCACTTGGTTTAATGTGCAAACTTGTACCAGCGGGAAAAGGTTGACAACACCATGTAGCAAGAGTGAAATAGCATCTTCAGTTAGCATAGTCTCCATAACGTGATGATTGTTATTTCCCATGGAATAAAAAAAGGCATGAACCAAAAAAAAATGAAAATTATTTAGAGTGAAACAACACGTTCCTTGCCAGTGTGAATTGCATGTTTTGGAAGCAGTCATGTTAATTGTTTTTTATGGACAAGCTTAGTGATATTTATTTGTCTCTACTGTCAACTATATGCAAGATAAGAACAGTTTTCCTTGGTAGAGTAAATACCATGTTTCAGAACTACTCTTACCCATTCCAAAATAACATTTACATACAGTTTGCAAAATGAAACTCTTAATTTGACAAAAAATAATCAACTTGTAAGTAAATACTAATTTTTAAAACATTCAAGATTAAAATTCCAATTGCAAGAAGAAGATAAAATCAGAGCAACAAAAATCCAAAGAAAATATTTTTCTACCACGACGAATGTTGAAAACAGTTAAGAAGAATGAAGGAATAACTGCAAAATTTGACAATGTGGCAAGACCTTTGTTGCAAAATATCTGGTGTAACCGAAGCACAACAAAAGCAATACAAGCAAAACAAAGGAAAACATTAGCAAATATTGGTTACCTGAATCTTTGTATATATGTGCAAATCAAAGGCGATACAACAACAAACTCGGTAAATCAAGAATTGTGACAACATCTTCGAGATCCTCATTAGCTGCGCCACAATTAAGAAATAACCCATCTGTAAATCAAATCACAAGATTTCTTGCATTGATCGAGCAACAAGGAATTGATGAAGCATTAACATAGAGCATTCATGTCGATGAAGGGACATCGACAAAATATTCCTCACCAGCCCAATGACAGTGAAAGAAAACCATGACCAAAATGACCCCACAAACAATGAGTGTAAAGCCACAATAGCCCTCGGTTTGAAACTTTCACAAATCCCTCAACCTCAAATATTGGCAAAGGCTATGCCCAATTTTAAAATAAATTGACCCTACAAAATATGAGCCTAAACCCATAAGAGCCCTCGTAATAAAACTTTTGAAAAACCCTCGGCCTCAAATCTCCGCAATGGCTATGCCTAATTCAAAGAAATGAATTGTAGTGAAGGACAGTGGCAGAAAATATGGGCCTTTCAATTCATACATGAGAAAAAAATTGAAATCGATCACCAAACGTACATGAAAAAATCTATCGAGACATAATCCCATCAATCCATTCATGCATAGGACCGATCGTTTAGGGCAACAGATAAGAGTGTAGTCAAAACACGCAAGCCACGTGTCAGCAAAACACCCAAAACAATAAGTGGGAAGCAGGATCTGCAATCTGCAATTTGAATGCGGAAAGGACTGTGGTGGGCGCAACTTTGCGGAAGTCCATTTAAAAAAATGGAGAATTCCAAACCCGCAATCTGCAATCCGCAATTGCGGAAAAACTGTTGCATAAAGGAAAATGCAGAAATAGAGTTGCAAAACCAGAATTGCGGAAACAAATTTGTGAAAATATCTATTGCAGAAATAGTCTTGTGGAAAAGGAGATTGCAGAAAGGAGCTTCTTGAAGGGTAATATGCAGAAACCGAGTTGTGAAAAATCAATTGTCGAAATATTATGAGGTTACGGAAGCAAGTATGTGGAAATATGTATAGTGGAAATATGTATAGTGGAAATATACTCTGCGGGAAAAAAGTTACGAAATCGAGAATACGGAATCGCTTTGATAAATTGATAAAGGAATGAATTGAACTACAATAAAGGACATCGACAGAAAATAAATAGAGTTGCAGAACCATAATTGCAGAAACAAATTTGTGGAAATATCTATTGGGGAAATAGTCTTGTGGAAAAGGAGATTCCAGAAAGGAGCTTGCAAAAGGGTAATATGCGGAAACTTAGTGGTGAAAAGTCAATTTCCAAAAGATTATGTTGCGGAAGTAAGTCTGCGAAAAAATGTATTGTGGAAATATAGTATACGGGACATAAGTTATGAAATCGAGAATGCGGAATTGCGTTGATAAATTGATAAGGGACTGAACTAAATTAATATAAAGGACACTGGCAGAAAATATGGGTTTGTCAATCGAGACATGGGAAAAAAAATTGATCACCAAACGTGCATGAAAAAAACTGTCAGGAAATAAGTCCATCAATCGAAAGGAACTTGGTGAAGGGTAATATGCAGAAACATATTTGCGGAAATATGTATTGCGGAAACAATATTGCGGAAAAGGAGATTGTGGAAAGGAGCTTGCTAAAGGGTAATATGCAGAAACTGAGTTGTGAAAACTGAATTGCGAAAAGATTCCATTGTGGAAAGAATGAGGTTGCGGAAGCAAGTCTACGAAAAGTTATATTGTGGAGATATAGTCTGTGAGACAGAAGTTACGAAATCGAGAATGCGAAAGCAAGACTGCAGATTCGAGATTGCAGAATCGCGTTGCTAAATTGATAAAGGACTGAACTGAACTGCACTAAAGGACACTGGTAAAAAATATGGCCTTGTCAATCGAAACATGCGGTAAAAATAAGAAATTGATGACCAAACATGCATGAAAAAAACTGTAAGGACATAACCCCATCAATCCATTCATGCGTATGATCGATCGTAACACAAATGGCACCTGCTGAACTCCTATTGGCCCAACAGATGAGACACTTGTCAAAATTTAATTGGACGGAGTGACGAGGAATCTACTGAGACTACCGTCTCCATTGTGTAACGCCTTCGATGTAATTATTCAATTGCATTCTTCAATGTTATTGTCAAATGTTACATGTGAAACGATACATTGCTAATTAAATGTATGGATGATTAAATATTACAATTAATGTTTGCATGTATGATATTTCAATTTCAAATAAATAATGTAATATATCTATTTCACTACAATGTCAGTAGTCATTGTTCAAATAATCATATGTGGTGCTTTTGATAATGTTTATTTTGTGTCTTTACCTGAACACTAATAAAACTTACAAACATAATCATTGAAATTGATATATTTGGCTGCAATGACAGTAACCATTGTTTAAATAATCATATTAAGTGTGATTGGTAATTGAAGACGCACCGGTGCATTTACCATAATTAGGAGCACTGGTGTGTATACCATAATCAGGAGCACCGAGGCGTCTACCCTATTTAGGCGCATCGGTAATCCCTAAAATTTATATGCACCGGTGAGGTTATGTTAATTAAATGCACAATTGAATTTTAAAATAAATATTTTTACTTTCTAGATGGTGTCACTGGCGCATTTAAATTTGTTTTAAGCACCAGTGTGTAATTAGACAATTTCATTGAAAATTTTAATAAAACAATTTAAATAAAATGTAATAATAAATTACATTTGTATTAAGATAATAAAATGCAACTATATTAAGTAAAACATAACGCTAATAATACCTTTGGAATTTGGTGTTTCATTTGAGGTGAAAAGGATGTTTGGACATCACTGCCAATCTAGCCATGTGTATGGACATGGTACACGATCCAATGGTGATAATCTTCATTGGAAAGTAACTACAATATATTCAAGGTGAATCTATTTGGGAACTTTGATTATCCCATGTTAGGCATCGACATCTCTCCCCACCTGTGCATGTGCACCTCGATCATCGACCTAAGAGGGAGGCGGTCAAATGAAGGCTTAATGAATGGGAACGTATCAAAAAAAAAAAAAATATGAAGCAAAAGGGAAGTTGACCCTCCCCTCAAAATGTTCATGGCATTGATCAAGAGAAAAAAAAAGTGTCACAAAAAAGGTAGACCACCTGATGCATCTAGGTATCTGCACTAAATAATCTACATAATATAATAGAGGGAAACTCATGCGCTTCCCATTAGTGGTGAAGTGGGCCACTATCATCACCAAAAGCGAGAGGCACTTAACCTCCTCTATACTAAAAAAATATATTTGCAACTATCCACTATAAACCTAAAAATCACCAAGGTCAGTGTCTTATGGATTGATATATCTCTAAGAGTAAATGAGTAGATTTTCTACTACTTGTGACATCAAGAAACTGAGGAAAATACTTCGCTCTCTTGGATAGCCTAGTGATGAAATATGTGTCTTCCTCCGTGGGTTGGAACCACAAATTGGGACAAAATCAAAATTACTATTTGCACTGATCCTGACAATGGATCAACTACATTAATAATGTCGAGCTTCCCTTTAGGGATGTATCCTCCTCATAGAACTTGTGGAGTCCAACAAACCTCAAGACGATTAGGATCTGTGCTGCAATTGAGAAAGGGTACAAATTCCCCTCTCTCTGTCGGGCCTCCCACACTCGTACAACATGTATAGGTCTACCCATGCATGTTGTATATATATATATATTAGATCGAAAAAAGGTTGTGCACATCCATTCAGTACAAACTGTAACCAAAGTTTCATAGGGGTTTGTAAAGAAAAAAATACTGAAACAACTATGCTTGACAAGAGTTCCCTGATGTTCCTAACAAGCTTCCTGAAAGATATCATATCCTTCGAAGGACAATTTTTTACAAACTGTTGATTTAGCAAAATACAGAAAAAACATCATAGGTTAATTGAACTAAACACTACATCTTCTTGCCTTTATACTCAAAAGTAGGTTGGGTAACAGATATTTCCTCCACAGGAAGAGCACATTGTTTCGGAGAGTCTCGACAATGGCTGCATTGGGGCATTCTTGACATTTTCATAACTTCCTCTTTTATGATTTCAACAATACCCATGAACTCCATCAGATAACACTCATGGTCATCTATCATGGAGTCGTGAAAACCGATTTGGTTGGATATGTACCAGCTAATATCCGAGGTTGTGTCTCCTTTTTCTTGAGCGCCAACACCCACCATCTCGTAGACCATGCGTATATGTAATTTTATATCTTCCAAGATGGACTTGAGGATAGAAATTTCTAAATCTTTGCCCTTTTTCTCCATTATACACTTAGGATCGACTTCAATCACGCTCGATAGACCTTTGAACAGATACTGCAAGTGCTGCAAGTGGTCTTTTCCCTGGTCCTCATAGGGATGCCGGGAGCCGTCTCCTTTCGAGTCTGCATACAATGAATGAATATATGAGGAGCCTTCTTTGGATATCTCGCCCATCGCGCATACTGCATGAATTCTCAGAGCCCCAGAGGACTATTGAATTAAAATCCAAGTTAATGTTGGCTTGAGGTAAGTACTGGCATATGGAAAAAGGATTCCACACGTCTTGGGGGGAGGTAGATCAACATCTTGGGATATAGGCCATGGAGGGGGCCCAACTCCTAAGGTTTTCAACCAAGGCATAATCCTATAGTCCTTTATGTGATATCTACGGGGCATATTTATGGACCTTCATTTGATTTTTATACTTTACAATTACTTGTAGGCTTCTAGCACCCTGGTTGGATAGATTTTCGGCTGGGCCATTATTCTCCCTAAGGATATGATAAAAGAGAACTTGTGGAGTAAGGTTTAGTTGGAATATCCTTTAATAAATTATTTTGTAGCTTGCAGAACCATTTTTATACCCTGATCTCATCTTCTGTATAACCTTTCTTGACTCACCAAAAACCAAAAGCTTTGAAATGTGATCCTCACTTGCTAATTCCAATCCGAGGAGAAGAGAAATCCATCCTGCTTCATTGTTGGTTTGAATTCTAAGACCCTAAGCAAATGAGTTTACTATGTTTCCTCCGGGATAAAAAGTAATCCCCCCTCACTTGCCTCCCCTGCCGTTCCTGTTGTGTATATAAAACATAAAAAAATCATTAATTTACTCTTTTTGTATATTAAGATATTTTTTTTTCTCAAAATACATGAATTTCATATTTAATGTGCCCAAATAATAGTAAATCACTATACACGGTGCTTTTGAATATACAACACACTAACAACGATGCACAAAAGGTGCAGAACAAATATCATTACAATAAAATAAACTTGGTGCGCTATAATAACATTAAAGCACCGTAAGCGGTGCTTTTGTTTCTAAAGAGAACCAACAACGATGCGCTAAACTAACTGCAACACATCAAAGACAAAAAAATATAATAATAATAACGTAAACTTGATGCACTATAATAACTTTAACCATCAGTGCATTGTATACCATATAAGCTCCACTAACTATGTGCTTAGGTTATCATAACACACAGTCTAGTTGAAAAATTATTTTAACAATTAACAACAATGATGTGTTGCTTTAACTACACAACACCGTTTCCTTAAAAATATCTGTATGCACTGTCTCCAGGGTGCATGTGTTCATAAAATGCATCGGTATGGGAACATCTATGTGAGAAACTATTATGGAATGTGGTGACAAAAAATATTTTTAAAAAGAGAGGATGATGCATTGGTTAACAATTAGTGCAGTGATGGTATGATGCACTTATTACACATTATGATTGGTGCATGTTAATTACAACTACTCATTGTATACAATGCTGCCTTATAAATAACACGTACAAAAAAATTTGGTACAATATTTTTTTAGTGAGATGTAGGGATGTGTTCACTATTATGGAGAGCACTAGTGAGATGGTGTGTTATGTGGTAATAAGAATTCTCCACCCTCGCGCGGTGCACTCTATAAATTTACAAGGAGCACCGAATTATGCTATGCAAGCCAAATAATCCGAATGCACCACGCATAAATTTTAACTTTTCTTAGCAAAAAGGGAAAATTATAAGTGAATTTTAATTTTTAATATGATAAAAATTTATATTAGAAGGTAACAAAGACATCACCTAGACAGTTGTGTGTCGGGGAGGCATGGTTGCCACATACACACAATATTGAAAATTTTCCACCGGTTGGAAAAATTCAAAAGTCATGTAGGAATCAATGGACGGGAGCAATCCAATCATAGGGGAGCACCGATGGTAGGGCGCTTGAACGAGTCAACTATAACATGGATTCTTAGGTGGTATACAACACTGAAGGGTGGTAAAAATGAAATCTCAATACAGTTTTTATTATTATTTTATTTTACCTTGTCACAGTGTGCTTGAGTACTTGGTGCACTGATGAATTTGTAAGCGATAAATGCACCATTAATTAATATAAAAATAAAAAATAGCATTACGTTTCGTATTTTTTTTTAAAATTTGACCTTACTTCGGTGCTCTTCATTAAACAACACATCGGTTTGTTCAATGTAATGAAACACACCGACAATCAATATCAAAATATAAACATAATATTTCATTCATATTTTATTTTAACTTATCCTACTCTGGTGCTCTAAATTAAATGGTGCCCCAATGCGTTTAAAAGATAAAAACCCACCACTAATAAATATAAAGATAAAAAATAGTTTCCCACTCGACATTTTTAGTTTTACCCTATGATAATGAAACCTACAATGGTATGCCCCAATGCATTCTACAAGCACACTGGATATGAATATGACAATATTCCCGCGCTCTAGATGTATATACACACCCTTGCATTTTTATATGGATGAAGCATTGCAAAGGAATCATAGTGGATTTTTTTTCAAGCCCCAATTAACGAGGAATGTTGAATTCGATGCATGGAGTACATTAGTGCGATAATGTGTTATTCTATTTAGAACGCACCGTATGTGTTTTTTATAAAACACATTTTTTCCAACTAGGGGCGTGTATTTGTGGCTGTAATCGATATGTTATGTATGTGGATGCACCAATGTGTTATGTTATTTGAAACGCATCGGCTATGGTTTAAATAAAAAACATATTTTTTTCTTTCCAGGGGCATCTATTTGTGGTTGAAATTAGTGCATTATGTATGTTGACGCATTGATTCATTATGTTATTTGAAACACATTGATGAGTGTTGTAGGTGGAAATTAAAAAAAATACACATCAATGAATGAAGATTTTAGATATTGGTGCATTGTGTTCTTTGACACACCAGTGCATCTTTGTTAAGTGTGCACTGATGCAGTTGGAGGTATAAAAGCACCATGAATTTTTTTTGCTAAAACCTCCGCCCACTCGCCTACACTAGCGATCTCTACTATAAATAGATATTTGGGCTCTTTTTAAGTAGCCTCCACAAATATCTCCTCTAGAAGGTATTTTCCTTGTAGTGAACAAAAGCACGACTAATAGTAGCATGAATTGTAGATGAACTAAGTTGGATGATAAAAGGAGGAGGGTGTATACCTACTTGGTTTGGATCTAGATTCTATGTTAGTATAGTAGCGACCTGATTGGTCAAGTTCTTAGGAGATTCTACAATGCTCATAATAACTAGAGAAGTAGTTTATAAACAAGGGTGTATAGGAACATTCTCTAAATATGTGCTAAGGTTAGGAATATAAAACCTAGTAGCATTATATTATAAATAAACCTATTGTGAAGGGGATGGTCTAGTTACATTGGGTAGTGGTTTCTCTATATAAAGGATTTAGTAGTAAATTTCTTGAATAATATAAGATTAAGAAAATCATCATTTATAGGAGCATGATTTGTAGATGGACCAAACTACAACATGAATGCATATGATATTTAACTAAAATTGAAAGCATTTTTTAATGGACTGTAAATGAATAAAAAAAGAACCATAAAAGTGACTGAACTATCATAGTCATATCATGTAGAAAAAAGTCATATTAAAATACCAAATAGTGTTAAATTCTCTGAAGCATAGGATCATCAACCTGTATGAATTAAAATGAGAAGAGGAGGTTGTAGAAGAGAGAGAGGAATTTAGAAATAGTCTGTTCAATTAATCAGACAAAATTGCACATACATGGAGAAAAAATTGGAATAATATGATTATATTCATGAATAAGTAAATAATATGGAATACACCGGCTATACATATAGGATAATTCAAATGCCTAAGATAGGATTCAAATATACCAACTCAGACTGACTCCAGAGCTAACTCAGTGTGGGAAAATCACCACGAGATCTCATTAATGCAACTCCAGATAACTAACTTAGTCTATAATCAGTTAACTGATGAGGGTAGGTGAGAAAAGGCACCCAAACTCCCTTCAATCATGAAAATTGGTGCTAGGCTAATTGATTGTGATCCAACTGACAGTAACTAGAGCATAACTGAACATACATGCTTACCTACCAAGGTCCATTGAAGGAGATTGCTGGTGGCACTCAGAGTGGGTTCCTAAATTATAGGGAGTGGTCAATGGGGCTCCTAAGCTCATGCAATTAGGCGTGTAGTAAGTGGTAGATGTCCCCTAAGTGTGTCCCCCATGCATTAGTGGAGTGATGAAGACACCCTAAGCTAAGAAAATAGACAAATAGACTAATTTGCTCAAATGGAGGATTATTAATCCCAACACCCCCTTTAATCCTGACTTTGGATAATCTGGGCCCTAACAACTAAGACCAAAAGTCACCCATACAATCTAAATGCAAAAATAATAATGAATACTTAATACAACTAAGGAAATAGGGTAAACCACATGGGAAATCCCCCCTCAAAATAAGCAGGTAAATCAGGAAACAAGCTTCCAAACTTGAGAGAAAGAATTTATTCTTGAGCAAAAACTTGTGAAAAAATTGCTACAATATGCATCTCCGTGGAGTAGTAATTCAAAATGCTAGTTCTTGTGTGCACTAGTATCCTGGGACTGTGCATGTGAGCTTTTCCATATTCTTCCAATCCAATGATAGACAAGAGAAGGAATTTTGCCTTTGTATCTTCATTCTAGAGGAAGAGTGACATTATCCAATTGGTTCTTCTGTGAGCAGGGTTGTTGACAAGTCCTTACCATCATGTAGCATCTCACTAGGAGCTTGTTGCACCTCTCTAAAGGAAGTGAACTTGCTTGACATAACACAAGGTTCTCTTTCCAAAACTGGGATATTGTTCTCCTCATGTTAGATAGCTCTCCATTCATGTTCCCAACTACCTCAATAACATTTTGTGTCCATTTAGGCATAGGATTGGGAGTAGAGACTAGATTTGGATCTCGTTCACTGTGAACTTCATCTTCAATTTCATAAACTAATTCAACCGAGTCCTCTACTTCGGATTATGAATCTGAAACACTAATGGAAACATTATCATATGTAAAAGGAGTATATATAATGGTTTTACCTCACCTTTCAAATGGCAGCTGAGACGGTACTGGATCTGAGTATGGAAGAAAGTGTGAGAATTCATATGCCTTGGAGGCATGGTTTGCAGCACCCTTCGCTATAATATTCCCAGTTGAGATATATGAGATATCCACTGAGTCAAGACCAAGTACCGCTCGCTTTGGTGGGCCAGTATGTGTCATCTGGTATAAAGATAACAAATTTGCAGCTAAGGAGGGCACATAGAGTACATCTTCGAACATTCCATGTTTTAATTTAATTGAACCTGTTCCTTTGGCTCGAATTTGAGTGTCATCACCCATATGAATACTCGTACCATCAGTAAGTTGCAATGAAGAGAATGATTCTATGGATGAAACTATATGATTGGAGGCTCCTGAAGCAATGAGGAAGGCATGCGATGTTGAATGACTAGCCTTCAGTGCATGACATCTCTCATCATGATCTTCAGTCTTTTCTCTAGAGTTAGTCTTCCTTGTGCCTTTAGGGAGGGAAATATTGTGCTACTCAAGGATTTTTTCGATTTGATCAATGGTCTTCTTCATACAATACTTCTCTATATGGTTTCCTTTCTTACAGTAAGAGCACTTTCCCTTGCCAAACCTTTGATGTTTGTCCTTACTAGAGCCCGAGGCTTCATCTGATGGATCAAACTAATCTTTAAGTTCAAATTCAATGTTTATTTTCTCTTTACTTTTATGCTTCCTTCTTTCTTATGCATTTCTTGTCTCACCAACTAAGAGAGCTTGATTTGGAGATGCTCTAAGAGCTCCCATATGCATTAGCTTGTCTTGTTCTTGTATTAGAGAATATGTGAAGGAATCAAGGGATGGCGTTCACCAATTAGGAGTATTTAGTCTCCTAGAGTGTAAAATAGAGACAAACATTGAGAATTGTGAGCCAAGTTTGCTCAGTATGGATAACACCAATTGGTCATCCTTCTTCTCAATCCCGCATTACTTGCATTACATGAACAACGATTTGAATTTGTAAAAGAATTGATGTATAGTTTCAAAGTTAATGGGATGTAGTGTTATCATATCATTTTATAGGATATGCCCCCTCATCTCATCCTTTTTGCTAAACAAGGGTTCAAGCTTATCCCATACTTATTTCAGAGTATTGAGTCCATCAAGATAGAACAACAACTGTTTGGAGATGTGGATGTACATGTAGCCAAAAGATTCATCAAGCCTATTCAGATGCTTCAATTTTTCAGTATACTGCTGAGTTTCAACCTCTTTGCCCATTGTCATACTATACAGACCTTTGTTGCATAAGCCAATCTGCATGTCTTCTCTCCAAACAAGGTAATTGAAATGAGTAAGGATTCTGGGAGTGAGGGCTGCTGAATTCTCCATTTCATAGCTATATTGATCAACAATTCTTCAAGAAATATTTGAATGTACCTGCAAAAACACAACAAAATGCTTCAATTCACATTAATTTAGCTCAAACACCTTTCACTTCGACATGTGCACTTTCTCCGAGTACATCACACTTGGATATACTTCTTTGGACATAATCCAGAGTGAGCAATGCAATTATTCTAGGAATTATGTGGAAACACAATGAAATCTGGTGCAAGCATGGAAGTTTGTGAGGTTCAAGGAAGGCACGGATACCCACTCTGATACCATTTAAAATTCTGTGAAGTATAGGATCATCATCCTGCAAGAATTCAAATGAGAAGAGGAGGCTACAAAAGAGATAGAGGAATTTAGCAATACACTATTCAATTAATCAGACAAAATTGCACACACATGGAGACAAAATTGGAATAATATGATTATATTCATGAATCGGTAAATACTATGGAATACATTGGATGTACATATAGGATAATTTGAATGCCTAATATAGTATTCAAATCTACCAACTCAGACTGACTCCGGAGCTAACTCAGTGTAGGAAAATCACCACTGGAGCTCACTAATGCAACTCCATATAACTAACTTAGTCTACAATCAGTTAACTGATGAGGGTAGGTGGGAAAAGGCACCCACACTCCCTTCAATCATGCAAACGGACACTAGGATAATTGATTATTATCTAACTGATAGTAACTAGAGCATAATTGAACATAACTTCTTACCTACCAAGGTTCATTGAAGGAGACTGCTGGTGGCACTCATAGTGGGTTCCTATATTATAGTGATTGGCCCTTGGGGATCCTAAACTCATGCAATCAGGTGTAGTAAGTGAAATATGTCCCCTAGGTCTATCACCCATGCACTAGTGGAGTGATGGAGACCTCCTAAGCTAGGAAAATAGACAAATAGACAAATGTGGTCAAAGGGAGGATTATTAAACCCAACAAATAGGCTTAGTATAAACTAAGCATGGTTGTAAAGTGTTGATATTATGTATAAAAAACCCTTTATTTTAGGACAATGATGGACTAGAAAGGATCTTTAGTACATCACTGCTTGCAACACTCATAATGGTATCTAATATTAGTATCATAATTGGTGTTATTATGGTGAACATGACTTATCAACAATCGTACCAAGTTGCAACATGAATGCATATGATATTTATCTAAAATTGAAAGTGTTATTTCAAATTATTTTAATCACTTGAATTGGGACTAAGATATGTAGATTTTCACTTGCAGGTACCACCAAATAGGTATTTGTTAGATATATCTTCTAAGATAAAGGATAGTTTAGGAGGAATAGGGGAAAGTGGGACTACTAATGGATGTAGTAGGTTGATATCAAGCACTAGAAGTCGAAAGGTAAGAGGAAAATTTCATATACACATGGAATTTTTTGTGTTGAAGGGGAACTTGTTGTTATGATGATGAGACAAAAGATGTCAGTGATATCCCATCAAGGTGAAAACATCTAGTCAAACATTGGCAACCAGAACAACTTTAGAAGTTAGACACTAAATTTTGTCTCAATGAAAGAATTTATCACATTGTGTTTTCATCTATACATGGACTCAGGATATTTTACATGGAAGGCATAAAGGGATATGTGTGATAGATGCCAGGTGTTTCGTATTTAACTCATTTGGGTTTTGCAATAATACTAGTGATGTTTAACGAAGTAGTTCTTTCATTGTATAATTATTTTAATTCTAATGTCAACACATTGCTTTATGTATAAAATTCCCCCTTTTCAATATAATATATGTCCTTTTTACACTAATTTGCAGCAACATTTGTTTTTATAAAATTCCTTTTAGTGATTAAGGGAAGAGAACCTATTGCTAAAATTGTTTTGTATTGAATTATATCTTTATCTCATTTTGTTTTAAGACATGAAACAAATCTTATTGATAGGTAGCAATCTCATTTATGACTAATTCAATTTGAAGTCTAACCCTAAGGGATTTTATGAGTAAATTATTGAGTTAACCTTTATGAATAGATATAGTGACCTTACAATAGAGTACTTGTCAATGTCGTATAAAATTAGAATCATATTCGATAGCTACTATACTTTATGGCCAAAAGGTTGGCTAGAATGGATTCCTCAAATAGAGCTAACCCAAACTTATAAAGAAAAGCTTCAACAAAGTTATATATTAAAATAGGTAATACAAGCTCAAAAGAGGTTATGGAACCATTATAATGATTAAATAGGTAGAGAGTATGAAATTAGCTTAGCCATGATGTCTAGCTAATATTGGATTCCTCATAGATAGAAACATAGTTGGCTATGTAATCTTTGGCATCTCTCTTCTCATTAAAAGAGAAGAAAGTATGAACCTTGTGAGAAACTATGGAGTTGACAATTTTGGGTTCAAGGGAGTGCTAACGAAATTTTTAATGACTATGTCTAATGGTTTACACTAGGTAATTACAAAGAGAATATGTAAAAATGGTATTTATTAATGTATATTACTAGATAAAAGGCATTGAAAAGAAAAGATATATATCTACTTTATATATGCCAGGGGTAGGCACATGTTATGAAATAAATCTGAAGTGAAGTAACTAGTGTTTGTTTGGTTCTTCTTATGTACTTGTATCTTGTTACAATATTTTGGTGGTCAATGGTTGGCTTTTGTTGATTGCACTTTGTAAACATCATGGTGTTCATGCTTAATATTCCTAGGCAAAAAACAATGAACGATAGCCTTGGAGGGCTAGTCAAGGGAAAAACGGGGATGGAAACTTGGGGATTGTTTATATACCTTGGTTTTTATTCACCTGCAAATGTTAGGAAAAATGTATATATAATGATAAACTACATAAAACTATAAAAAACATGATATCAAGCTAATTTAGTAAGCGTGCAAAAATATAACGAAAGAAACATAAAATGTTAGTTATGATGAATAAACAAACATAAATCTATTGAATAAACTATGGAACTACATTACCGATAAAATAAAATGAAATGCTAAAATAAAGACAAATAAAATTGAATCTAGGTGTTCCAAATGAAAATATTTGTAAATTAGATCATTAAACTAGAAAAATAAGTGTGGAATGTTATGCCTATTAAGCATAAAATCAATTATGTTAAATTGCATAATGTAATTATTTACGTTGTGTGTAGTGCATCTTATGATTGTATACAAAATTGTTATGTGAGGTATAAATCTTTTCGTTGTGAAATTTATTGTTAAATAAACTATTTTATCTTATTAGTATGCATTATATTGAAGAGCATACAAAATAGATGTTAGCAACTAACCTTTTTTTTCTTCCAAAAAATCGATAAAAAAAAGTTAAATGCCTACAACATGAAATTTTGTCGAAAATGTACAAGTTAAATAAAAGAATATGTACAGTCCATTATAATTATAGTTTGTTAAAAAGGATGAATAAATATAAAATTTATATAAAAATGGTTAAAAGTATGAGACTGATTGGTTTTAGACCCTTGAGGACATGAGGTTTACAAAACCCTATGTTGCTCTCAATGTTCGAGGATCAACCGGGTGAAACCTAGACATCTTGAATGTGCCCACGCTAAGATTGTAGAATATCAGAACATACCTTTGATTGAAAGACGCTATGCATTCACTCTAATGGATGGACCTAGAAGTATCTTTACCTGCCATCACTACATTGTTAGGATATCGAACGGCTGCAAATGAAAGGGAAAAAACTGTGGAAACACCACAATAATTGCTCCTTACCTTAGATGTCCATAAGCTCTCACTCCCTTTTGCATTTAAATTTGTCAATGAAGTATCCAAAGTGTTTTTCCTACCTTGAGGACCTCAAGCATTTTTGGACACATACATCTACTTGGAAAACAAACAAGTGCAAAAAATATAAACAACATCGAATTCAGGTTTCCATTTGCCAACATTTTTGTTGTGATGAGAGTCATGGGTGGTACTTCTCTATTGTTTATTTGAAATAAAACTAAACATCGACTATTGGAAGGGTTTAAAAGCATTGGAAGGCATCTATCAATAGGGTTTTGGATCATTCCTCCTATATTTTGCTATATTAAACCACTACTCCTTGAAGTTCTTCATATATGTCCCTTTAACAATGAAAAGACATTGTCTATTAGAGTGAGGGCGATTTTTGTGAAAATCAGATTCACATCAATATCTAGGAGCTAAAGGACTCCTCACAACTCAAGATATTCACAAATTATGCAGAAAAATAGTGAAAAAACTAAAATTAACACCTAATAATGGTGCCAATAACTATGTTTATTATCACTGTCCAGTATGTAAATATGCCTGGAACATGTTTATATTACAATAGGAGAAAATAGTTATCCTTTGGAGGCAATTTGGATGCATACATGTGGCAGACTTAGATTGGACCTCGAAACCCCCCTAGGTGGACCAATGAGCTCCCAAACCACCTCAAACGGTCATGAATGCCTATGTGAACCTTGATGGAGAATGCTAGGACATAAATGAAGGTAGGGTAGGTGTAGTGGAGTGCATGGGTGTGTGGGAGTGGCTCTAGGAAATAATAAATGGTCCAAAAGAGTAAAAAACACCCAAATACCATGCATGGGCACCTCTGGTCAACCAGTTTCCCTGTTTTATGGAGTGGGAGCGCACCAAGGACTAAAATTTCATAAACGAGGGTGAAAGTGTAACCAGAATGATCAAATGTGGGTGATTGGGTGCATTAATGAGTCCAAAACACCAAAAGGACCTTTCTTGACCAACACAACCTAGTTTTGGACCATATAACATAAGTATGAAACAAATGAAAATGTGTCCTAGGTGTATGAGAATGGTACTAAGGTGGTATAATGCTCTAACACCCCCCTTAATCCTGACTTAGTGTAAATACATCACAAAATTATTGAGGCCTTGGAAACTGAGGTTCAAGTAATCTCTTACAAAGTTTATTTGTCCATATAACCAAGGTAAGGAGGAAAATCTCATAGGAACAAAACCTCCCCTAAAAAATGGACATGGAGCTAATCTAAGTGAATATCAAAAATCACCATGTGTCTCCCACTCCAAGAATTCATCTCAGATAGGTGAATGTATTCTTTGTGAATCTCTTGGTGAATATGTTAGTAGTTTGCTATGCAGATGGGAAATACTGCAACAATATCACTTGTTCATGCACCAAGCTCTTGATGTAGTGCATGTGTATCTCTATGTTCTTGGTCCTCTGTCTCTACACTGGATCAGTGGAAATATTGATTGCACTTTGATTATCACACCAAATGGCCGTGGGTGAATCAAATGCGAATCTAAGTTCCCCAAAAATACCTTGCAACCACACACATTGTGTAGCTACGTTCATGTTAGTTTTTATTAAGATACAATTAGGTTATCTAGGATGTTTATATGAAAGAATAACAAGTACAACAAGATGCATAAGATATAAAAGATACATGATACACAAATATTTTCACTGGGGAAACCATAAAGGAGAAAACCTCTCAAACTTCCTCAGAATAGTAAGATGATCAAAAGCGGTAATAAGAAGTATTCAACAACTATCTATATCTCCTCCTCTGTCTCTCTCTCTCTCATGCAAACTTGAGAGTGTGATGTGTGTATAAATGAGTGAGAGTGCATCCCTATTTATACCCTTTCAAGTCACTGACCAAACATAAGACTCAAGCCTACATGTCTTCCCACATAGGGCCCACTTCTCCTAGAGAGGCTACAAGTACATATTACATGATGTTACCTTGGGGACTATTGCCCCAACTTACAACAAAGGTTGTACCTCAAGGTCTAGAAACAATTTATACACCCCGTAAAGGGGTAACACACATCCCCAATGTGGGTACAACAACATACAATGATAATATACATCATAATATGTTCCGAAGTTACAAATACATCAACACTCCCTCTTAACCAGGAAGGTATTATCTCTCTACACAGTCATCAACACATCTATTTAGGTCTTCATCGCATCGTCATCATCATGGAGTCATAGAGTCTTTATCATAGCTGCTGCCGCATCATCTTCTTATAATTTTATCATCGTACCATACTATCTGTCATCAGAAGTTTCTATAGAGCCAACCCTTTTTCATGTTGGATGTAGGCCTAGTCCTCTGCCAGGTCTTCATCACATCTCGAGAAATCCTCCATGTAGAAACTATCTAGGATATTATTTGTATTTCCATGGAAATAACCTGCATCTTATACCTTCATCTCACCGTATCTAGATCATCTCTTTTGTCTTGTACAAGACAAAACAACCAACAAACAAAGCATTTATGGTCGACCCACGTTCTATTAAAGAAATACCGAGGTGCACCTCTTGTGCTTCATGACCTTTATAATCTCAACATGGGAACACATATATCTCATATATATGTAAGGAATAATTACAACCCAACAACCTATTACGCCAGGAACTTTTACGTTCTTATGGTCAACCTCAAGGGATTACATTTGAACAACCTGCGTCTAGAATATTTTCCGTTCAGATAACCTTCAGGACATATTACGTCCGAGTAACCTACGTACCATGCTAGGGATCATTCTTTACAATCAGAAAACCCACAGGGCATATTACATCAGAATAACCAACGTAGCATGCCAGGACTCATTATTTACATTAGGATAACCCGTCACAGGACTGATTACATCCGAGCAACCTGCTACACCAGGATTTTTCCCGCTCGGACAATTGCCTCATTTACCATGTGAGATAATATGATTTGTAACATATCAGGATTGATTACATCTAAGGATAACCTTCGAGCTTTTCTAGGATGTTACATCCAAGTATAACTTGCTGGACTGATTATGTATGAGTAACCTATGAACTTCACCAGGATGTTACACTCAGACAAACTATATTTCTAGCTATGCTAGAACACATCACTCCCTCTTTTGAGGGATATCGATATGGATCAAACCAAGTATTTCTCTGAAGTAATTGAACTTCACTCTCGCAAGAGGATTGGTCAACACATTGACTATTTGCTCCTATGTTTCCACGTATTGGAGCTCTACTTCTCCTCTCTAGACCATATCCCTGATATAGTGGAGCTTGATCTTGATGTGCTTCGACTTGTCATGGAACACTAGGTTTTTCGATAGATTCATGCAACTATTATTGTCGTAGAAGATGCAAGTCACATCCAACTGGAGATCAAATAAGTCATACAGTATCTTTCGCAGCTACACTACCTCACAACTAGCTGAGCAAGTGACAACATACTCTACCTCTGCTGTACTCAATGCTACACATGATTGCTTCCTGCTAAACTAGGAGATCATGCCATATCCCAAACTGAAGGAACAACATGAGGTGCTCTTCCTGTCAGTGCCATTAACTTCCCAATCTGAATCAACATAACGGTGTTGGTTAATCTTTTGATTCGCATCATATTTGATCCCATAATCCACTATGATGATCGAGGGATATTATGGTCAACTAATATTCCTCGATCATCACATCCTTCCATTATTTATTTTATGTAGCCTATTCATAGGTGGAAGGTTCTTTATCAATGATTTCACATAGTAGGGCCACATTGTTAGTGTAGGTATTTTCCCTCTTTTTGTCTCTATGTATTCCCTCTGGAGCGCCATACCTTTCAGCTTCTCGTAAAATCTCCCATGCCCATGGTGGTTTCCTCTCGTGGGAGTCCTTCTCAAGGAATGTCTCTATCGACTCTTGTGGTTATGCCATGTCATGATCTTCACGGTCTTCTATAATTACTTCTTCAATTTCCATGTCTCAGACTCTCGTCTCTTCCAGTTCCTCAAATTCCTGGATAGGAGTCCTCCTGGATTTGAAGTATGTCGAGTCTTCATTAAAAGTTACATATTTATAGATGTCGAACTTCTTGAATCTTGGGAAGTGTATTCGATAGGCATTTTATGTATCAATGTATCCTATGAATACACCCTTCCTCCTAGAAGGATCGAGCTTGGTCCTTTTCTCCTTTGGGACATGTATGTACACCGGGAAACCAAATATTCTCAGATGGCTGACTTCAGGTTTCACTCCTGATAACTCCTCTTCAAGAGTCTTGTTGTCAAGTACTCTATGAGGAGTATGGTTCTATACATACAGATATATTCTTGCCACCTCCACCCAAAGGTGCATATGAAAATCCTGGTCAAGAAACATTGCTTTCGTTTCTCCCATTATAGTCCGATTCTTTCATTCTACAACCACATTTTGCTGAGGATTGTATGGAGTGGTAAACTCCCCCTTAATCCTATATTCTCTATAGAGTTCCTTGAATTCTTTCGAAGTGAACTCGTTGCCATTATCTGATCGTAGAATCTTGATCTTCCTATCTGTTTGGTTCTCGACCAAGGATTTATATTCCTTGAACTTACTAAAAACTTCACTTTTCTCTTTCAAGAAATATATCCAAGTCTTACATGAGAAATCATCTATAAAGGAAACATAGTACACATACTTGATTAATGAGCTAGAAGACATGGGTCCACATAAATATGAGTGTACTATCTCCAATATTCCTTCAGCCTTGCTCTCATTGCTGGGAAATCTCTTCTTTGTATTCTTTCCTTTTGCACATCCTTTGCATTTCATGCTTTTCCTGGATCTCTGGAAATCCTGAGACTGGTTTGCTTTCCATTGGTAGTGATATGTAGTGCCCATGTGCAAGCCTTCTATGCCATAGTTCATTTGGTTCAATCGACTCATGAACCAATGCTTGTTCAGGATGTCCCTTTAACTTGTACAATCCTCTGCCTTCTTCTCCTATCATTGTTGCATCCTCTATTGTCTTTCCTCTAGGACACATCCAAACTTGGCCATTGACAAATGCAACCCTAATTCCCTTTGCATATAATGTAGATGTGGAGAGAATATTCTTCTTCAATCCTGGAACATATAGCACATCCTTCATCTTTAAGGATTTCTCAGAGTCAAGCTTGTATGAAGCTTCACCACTACCTTTTATGGGGTATTGATAATCATCCCCGAGTTTCACCTTGTGAGGTGACTCATGTTCATAAATATTGACGAATGATTCCTTGTATCCCGTCATGTGTTTGGAAGCTCCACTATCCATGATCCAATCATTGCTTCTGTGTGTGATAGTGCCAATAAGTGCTGAGATTAGCACATATTCTTCATCTGAATCATCCTTCTCTTGTTTTAATATCTTGTTTATTGGTTCATCATCTTCAACAATATGAGCATGTTGTCTCATTTTCTGGATGGGACAATCTCTTGCCAAGTGTCCCTTTTCATCACAAGTATAACATCGAACATTTGAAATATCTCTTTTAGTATTCTTCAGTTTCTTGTCCTTCTTTTTGTTGTGATGAAAGTTATCCTTCTTCTCCTTCTTCTTGAATTTCTTCCTGGTGTAAACTGTGAGAGATTGATTGTCAGTTGCTCCCATCTTTTCTTCTCTTGTCACAAATCTAGCTTCTTCTTATGCACATTATTCTCGAAGCCTACTGAAAGAGATCAACTTCCTTCTTGCACAAATACCTTGAATGAATGAGTCCCATGATCTAGGGAGACCATTCAGGGCAGTCATTACAATTTCTCCTTCCTCGACATTCTGTTCAACTTCTTCAAGTTGTTCTTTAAATTGAGAAAGCCTTCTGAAGTAATACTATATAGTCTCAGAGTTCTATATCTTCACATTCTTCAGTTGGTTCCTCAAAGTCATTTTATAGTTGATGTTCTTTCCTATGAACATCTTTGTCAAAGCATCATATAATTCCTTTGATGTCTTGAATGTAGACACATGGGGGATGAGGTGATCCTTGATAGAATCTACAATGATTCTCTTAGGCTTATCCATGCTTCTCTTATGAGCAGCCTTAGCCTCATCTCCCTTTGGTTCTGGAACATCTCCAGTAATAAACTGATCCAAGTCATTTTCGTCACGGATTAGGGAGATTTTGTACTTCCATGCCTAGAAGTTATCAGCCCCTCCAAGCTTGTCCTCAAGCTAAGTATGGTGAGTCATCTTTTCAAATGAGAAGCTCAAATGAAACTAGTAAATATTTATATCTTACCGATTTGAGGTGTCCGACCAGGTTCTAGAACAAGTTGACCTGGGCTTTGTAAGAGAAACCATAATTTTCCAAACTTGGATTTTGGGAATTATTTTTGGATAGAAAGATGCGCCTCCTTGAGGCGAGTTTCTCAGCTAGGTCACTTTCTGAAAACTGAGGTGGGAAGCCTCCGATACTTGATTCCCTAGTTCCTACTGGCAGTAGTGACATGGTAAAAAACCAAGCTTCTTCAATTCAGAAACTGTATCCACCAAAAGATGCACCCTACTGAGGTGAGTTATCCTATCCCTCTTTGATTGATGATATGTGGAGAGAACATCTTCAACTAGGAATCACTATTTCCTGTAGCTGCACAATCCCTTATTTCAGAGAGGCTCTGATACCATGTTAGTTTTTCTTAAGATCTGATTAGATTATCTAGGATATTTATCTAAACGAATAACAAGTACATCAAGATGCATAAGATATAAAATATACATGAGACACAAATATTTTCACCGGGGAAACCATAAAGGAGAAAACCCCGCAAACTTCCTCAGAATACTAAGATGATCAAAAGTAGTAATAAGAAGTGTTTTTGTTTTCATATATAGTGCTTAGTTATTGTTTATGTCATGGATTAGGCTAGATTGTATTTAAAACATAGAAGTTTCATTCCAATATTGGTTTGGTGAGAGTTGTCACAGTTTAAGTTGAGTTTATAAACTAGGCTTGTTTCCAACATGTATAGAATTTAGTTTATTTTGTTCTTTTAAAGCTTGAGTGAGTTTGTGTTTTAATACTATGTTTGAGTATCATAGTTTGTAAATTGTATCTTTCAACCATCATATCTTTATAGATTATAATATTTGCACTTAGATAGTTTTGGTTTCTTGGTACTTAGTTATTTTGTTCACTTATACTTCAACCATCGTATTTGTTGCTTTAGTCAATATTTATAGTGTGAATTGAATTAGGGATTGTGGAATTGTAGATCTCACCTTTTGTTTTACCTTTGATAGGATTTTTCCACTCTTTATTTGTATCTTAGGATTAGTCTGAGTTAATTCGTTTAGTTCCTCCCTTGTTGTATCATTTTTTCTTTCCTTTCTTTTTCTTTTAGTGTGCTTCCTTAATTAGTTTCTTTAATAATACTTTAGTGAGTGTATTTTTTAAAACTTAGAAATTATAATATCTATCCCTTGTGCTTCCTTAATTAGTTTCTTTAATAATACTTTAGTGAGTGTCTTTTTTAAAACTTAGAAATTATAATATCTATCCCTTCTGTACTATTAAGCATTATTTTTTTACACTTGATTCCATTAGTTCCCACTTAGGAGTACTTCAAACTTTTAGAACACTCTTTATAGTTGAAGTATGGTGTGCCTGCCTTTTCCACAATCAATCCGTGAGTTGACTTTAATGCTCAAATCTTATTCTTGCACTGAGAAGTAAAAGTTAGGTTGGGAAACTTTTATTTTGTACTCTCTAAGATTTTTATTTTATTCTAATTCCAACTTGGTGTGGTTAATTAAACAAAAAATCATTCAATTTTTCTTTGTGCAATTTTATTTGGAAACTCAATTCCTATAGAGACAAGAGTAGATTTCACATCTGTTAGGGTTACTTCACTTGCACATACACTATTTGAAACTCAAATTTTACAAACCAAGGTTGACATTTAATAGATCAGGAGGACGTGTATTGAAAGACATATAGACATCTTGACAAATTTGGCATTGTTGTTGGGGAGTTGCAAACAAGTGAGTAATAATAGTTTTTAGTTATTTTTGTTCTAGATAATCATCTTTTTAGGAAAAGGAAGGACTGTAAGATACACATAATACCACACCAATGATTTCCATGGTGTGGATTCCAGCTGAATTCACTTTGGTGAGCCCTTCTGAACCCTTATTATTATGTGATTTTACTTATGAATAGGCCCAAAGGTAAGTTAGAGATTATGGTTCAATTAAGAATAATTTGTATGATAAATACTCTAGCGATTCTAAAACACCCGTTACTAACAGTGGTGACCGATTTATAGGTAACAAGGATCATATTGGAGAATTCAGTCTTCCTAAATGAATAAATTCACAATATGAGACTGCTATTAACCAGGTTTAAGAATGAAAATGATTAGCTTGTGGTACCATAACACATTATAATATTTCTTGAAGATGGAAGAGCCACCATAATATCACAGATTGAGTTTGACACTCTGAAAGCAATGACAAGAGAGCAACATGCAATTCTATTTGTAGAACCTTCTTCTTCATCTCGGTTGGGAACAATAGTAGACCACACATTTAATTTGTTCATAAACATGGGATACAAAGAGAGGGATTCTAATGCAAGGGATAAAAACGTAAGAAATGATACAGGTAATGATGAGCTTGAGGTAACGTTTGGATTTCCAATTTTAGATTTAACACCCAAAGTTGATATAACAAATATTCTTCCTTCGGTCCTACCTCACTTCCATGAGTTAGTGACCAAAGATACATACTTACTCTTGTTTGAATTTGATATATTGTGTAGAAGTTATAACTATGTTAAAGATGCATATAAACTAAAATTATTTCCTGCTACACTCAAAGAATCTTCTCTTAGATGGGTTATGGAGATGGGAAAGGGCTCTATTTTAAACTGGGAAGGTATGGACAAAACGTTTTTAAAGAAGTACCATGAGTATTGTAATACAATACTATGAACTGAGGTTTTCGAAATGCAACAACAAGAGGATGAGAGACTCAAATGCTATGTCGAGAGATTTCTTTACAACCTTCAAAATACTAGAAGTGGTACATTAACTAAAGACTTTATTGAAAATATCTTTTTGAAGGGAATCTAAGAGGAATACATTGACATCCTCAACCTTATGAGCAACGATGACATCTCTCATAACTATTTTCCAGTTATTTGTGATTTATGCAAAAAATATTATAGGATTCAGGCTAAATCGGGTAAAGAAATTAGAGATACATCTTTTAAGGGAAGTAAATTTGTTGTAGGTGTTACTAGAATAGAGATAGGTAATTTGTTGGAAAATTTCAAGGCATGTATTGTGAGAACTTTTAGTTATTAGTTAGACGCACTTAAAAATAAAACGAGATAGGAAGAAGAAGATGCTTTGACTATTTTCTATTCTAAATGCAATTAGAGGCATCCTTTAAAGGATTATCCATTGAATATTGTTCAATTTGTGCTACATGTGCATATATTCACCCAACAGATAAATTTCATGCATTTCCTGGGATTCAAGCTGTTTGTAAAGTGGGGATGGAAGTAAATTACCCATATACATATGTTCAAAGAAATCATGGCCAAAGAGACTCCAAGGTATGTTTGCAAACTTTTCTCTATGATTTCCTACATTTATAGTAATTATGAAAATTAATGGAACCCACAAATGTCTCAAATCCCCACATAAAATTTTCCTCCTCAATATGCTCAACATCAACCTTGGAAGAAAGGTTGGAGGGGACATGCTTATGTGAACACTCATCCACAACTAGTTCCTGCACCTATTTATCCCACTTACAACCCATACCCCCAAATTACATCCCAACTACTACCCTAATTCACTCCTCCCCCTCTTCCCTTTCCACAATCTCCACCTCAACTCTGGAGACAACCAAGTAAAAATCCTTCACGACCAACCCAATTACTTGCACAACCCATTTAGATCCCCAATAACAGACCATATCAACCTCTTAATCGTCGAGCCTCATATTTTTCCAATGTATATAATTGTACCTGTACCATTACAAGAGAATCAACTTAGGTCTAGAAAATTCTTGAATAAAACCGGCCATGACAATGGTAATCAAAGGCAAGTGGGATGAGGAGGAAGCTCATAGTACTACACTTTTTGAAGACCACCCACCAAATGTTATTATTCCTAAAATGCAGACATCTATTTCTAAACCAGCAAATCAACCTTAGGTTTCGAAAAACCCACCATACCCAAAACGATTAGCTACAGAGAAACCTATTGTGTGTTTAAAATTTGATTTTGAGAATGAATTAAGAAATGTTTGTGTAAAAATCGCCCTGTTGCAAGCAATTAAATATGTCCCAATTTATGCAAAACTTTTCAAGGGCCTATGTATCAAAAATCTAGGTCGAAAACAAAAGTATCCTCCGACAATACATCTCATAGGTCAAACATATGAACTGATAATAGATAGACCGGTAATTGAAAAGTGTAGTAATCATGGAAACCCTGTTGTTATAGTTACCATTAACAAAATTTCTGTACCAAATACTCTAGTCAATTTGGGATATGCTATTAATATTATGATTGAACAGACCTTAGAAAAGTTGCAATTAGGTCACCTCCTTCACCCCAAAACAATGGTGTTGGAACTAGTAGACATATCTACCATTAAACCTATTGGTATTCTAGATGACAATATTGTTAGCTTGGATTCATGGGAGTATCCTATGTATTTTATGATAATTCAATCAAGGATCCCACGAAAGGTCACCCAATAATTTTAGGTTGACCATGGCTTGCCACAACCAATGCTTTCATAGGTTGTAGGGAAGGAGAGATGACCATATCAAATGGGATTCCATACAAAACCTGACCCTTTATCCACCTTCCCAACCTGTTATTGAAAATCCTTCATGGATAGAGAAACCTAGGTGGATATAATATGGCATATGGAGACAAAGATATTATACAACCCTTGCTGATTATTGACTAGTTTAGAAGGGTGGGAGAACAAGCTGAAGATAATGCTTTGGTACAATTCATTTCTGCCATAAATTGTGTAGATTATCTTATATCTTTTCCAAAACTTGCTCATATCTTTAGTGAGGAATTTCAAGAACAATTTATTCTTACAACCTCTCCATCACTTGTGATTTTGTCCATTGATTAAAGTATTAGGTCACATACTATTCCTGTTGAAGTTGGTCCTAAAAAAAATTATAGATTAATTTTGGATTGGACTAGACTCAACAAGAGCAATTAATTAGTATATTAAAGGCACTATCTGTTAAATTTGATAACCATAGATCTACAGGATAGGATGAGAGCTATTGGAAAGGAATTATGCAGTGGAATAATTAAGATCAATGTACATTGAGTAAAGAATGCATGACACAAATTTTAGATTAATCGGTCAATAATTGCTCATATAATCCCAACATTAATCTTTATCCATTAATCAATAATACAATGTGTTGCAGCTGCAACTATTTTCCCAAATTTTTAAAAAATTTTGGACCCTCCTTTTAATTTTATCTTGCCTGGGAGTGTTTGGATTGCTGAACTTCGTTTTTCCCTCTACTATATTTTTGATTGTTTGAAGTGGAATTGAGGTCAAACTGTTTTTCTTCTTTTCAGAAAGTTGCTTTTTGCCGGCCAATGCTTTTGACTGTGGAACTTGAAGTTTGATTTATGGATGATTTCCTTTATCGCTGTCGAAGGTCAGTTGAACAATGAGTCGGGGCAGTAGTTCTCTACGCAGCCGCCGTTGCAGAGGGTAAGTAATGAATGTCCCGATGGATAGTTCTTATTTTGGACGATGCACTTTATTTCAATTTTCTTTTTTGGACTGTCGGTGATTTTATTTTATCATGATCGGAGCATTAGCCTTCTATATCACTGCCGTTTTGGAGGACAAATAGAAAACAGGCTGATGGATAGTTTTACTATCACCGAGTCTGTGTTTTTATTGGTTCAAACCTTTTTGCTTTACGATGATTTGTTTTCGCTATCAGAACGGTTTTGAAAATTGATTGGGGGGGCTAGTCCTTTGTGTTGCCGACACAACGGTAGCATTGAGCCTTTGGTCGCTGATACATAGTCCTCAAAGTTTTCGATCGCCAATGATTTTTGTTATTGCGGAACCCGTTGTCTGTCCACTTTTCGTCGTTGCGGTTTTCTAGTAAACTATCTCTCCGATGATTAGTGGTTCTGAGCTCCGACCTTTAGCATTAGAGTTGCCGATTGTCAATGTTTTTATGTTGACTACGAAACTTTTAGTCTGTCTGTCTCCTGCCGTTGCGGCTATGTAATGAATGGTTCAGCCGACGCTTTATGGTTAGTCCTTCTGCTTGCTGATGCCATTGTTTTTAGCGGGTAGTGGTTTCGATCTCCGATGCATGGATGACAGCTTTTAGCGCTTTATTTCGCCGATGTTTTATTTTGCCCTAGAACCCTTAGTCTATATGGTTTCTGCCGTTGTGGCGGCTTAGTGAACTAACCATTCGACGTATAGTTTTCTGTTCTCCGATGAGGAGTTTGTCAGCCCGATGCTTAGTATTTTTCTCGCTGGTGGGTGTTTTTTCTTGCCATTTTTGTGAGCCTTTACCCTACTCCATGGGCGACGGAGGTTTCTGAGTTTTTGATCAAGTTAAGGATTTCACGCCGAGAACGCAATACAGGGCCTCACATTTGATGATTATTTTTAGTGATAGTGTGGTTTAATTTTTATTGAAAAGTTAGATGATCTTGAATGCAGTCCAGATTAATGATGAATTTTTCGTTTTAACTGCAGACGGATTTAGAGGATTTTTTTAGACCCAGTTTGATGATTGCTGCTGCAAAGAAGACATATCTAAAGGACTCAACAGAAGGGAGTTGGCTGAAGAAAGGAAAAGTAAGAACCATAGATGTTGCTCAAGAAAAGAGGAGCGTGAAGGTCTGAGATCAACAAGATCTCAAAAAGACCAATGGATTACTAAACATAATCGATATCATCAGATGCCTAGGCTTGGGAAAAGTTCATCAGTTACTAAGCTGGTCCCTTTTATAAAGTGCTCTTAAATCTTAATCTGAAATGTAACATATTGTATAAATCATGAGCACTCACTAAAAGACAAAATTGTGGGATTAAACGGTTGGGGGAGCCCAAAGGTCACAAAGGGGGCAACCCAAAAGTTTTGCTGTTTTGTATAAATAGAGGAGAGTTAGATGTAAGTAGATACTTTTTCCTAGATAGATTTGTGAGATTATGTTGTAAGAATAACTATTTCCTTTTGCAATAAGAATTACAAGTTTCCTGTTGGAGAAATCTTGGTGGAAGATTTCAACTGCTGTGCTATGGATTTGTTGAATGTGAACTATTTCGTTTTCAGTTTTGTGTTCGTTAACTGTGATATTGTTCTAAATCTTTGAACCTCTGTTCTTGTGATAAATGCGCTCTAGTTTATTCTATGAAATTTCCACTATGAGTAATGAAGGCTTTTCATAAACAATGATCTATCTTGTTGTTCATATATCTATTAATGTTCATGTGTTTTGAATTAAGTAACAACTATCTATGATTTTTCTTAATGCATGCGCAAAAATACATTACTCATTGATAAATGATAATCTTGCTCCCTAGGGATAGGTTAGATAGTTAGTTTTAGTTTCTTGCTGTGTGTGATTTAGATGCGAGAGAGTTAAGACGAGAGGTAAGAACCCGCGCATCACATTGTGACCACTCCTCGTATTCTCTATCAATCTGCATTCTTAGATAGGAACTTGCAATCATACTTAAAAACATAAAAAACTAAAATATACACGGTGGACTGGGCCGTAACCGGTAAAACCTTTTATTTTGTTACTTGACCTACGGTAGCCGGACCGTAAACCGGACAGATTCCCCATACCAAACAGTAACGGGCTAGTTGGGAATGTTTACTGGGGAGAATCCCTAACTGTTGTTACTTGCGAATTTCTAGGCATCAATAGTTTTTGGTGCTAGAAGGAGGGCCACCAGTGCATGGCTGGTCAAGGAAACTCATTTCCTCGAAATTACTCCACCGGTAACAGTTCTGAGAGCAGTTTGTTTCCCAATCCAATTCCTGAAGAGAAGGGTAAAGAGTTTTTGTATCCTGTCGATAACAAAGTAGTTGATGATTTGCAAAGAATTACTAGGGCTTATGTGAAGAATATTGGAGGATTACCGATTATCCCTACCTTACCTAGAAGAAATTATCAGAAGAAAGACTGCCCTATATTGGAAGATGCAGTGTTGGTTGAATATTTTGAAGAACTAGTAGGAACAGCCTTACAAGAAGTTGTTCAACCTCTGAATCAGTTGGGCCCAGATACACCTTACTGTTCACCTGTTCATACCCCTGTTCATTCACCACCTCATTCTCCACCCAGAATCATGACAAATGTAAACGCAAATCAATCACCTAACCCACCAAATACACCACTTGCTTGGAGGGCTAGATCAACATTAAACTTAGGACCTCCTTTGCATGACTTACCTCAGGATTTTGAGAAAATATTGCCTAAGTTTGACCCAAGTGAAAAGATTTTAGTAGATGATCATTTGCAAAGCTTTTACTTGGCTATAGAAGGATTACGGGCTGGAGAACATGAAGATGTAGTCTACAGATTGTTCCCTCATACCCTGAACGGAGCAGCAGCCTCATGGTATTTTGCTTTGCCTGCAAACTCAATCACAGACTGGGATACATTTGAAAGAATATTTAGAAGTAAATATGCAGTCCAAAAAACTCATGCAGCTCTGATGAAAGGGTTATGCACTTTAAAGAAAGAAAGAAAGGAAAAAGTGCATAGTTTCACTCAAAGGTTTGCTGCTTATCTAAAGAATTTTTTTGCAACTGATAAACCATCTGATAAAGTTCTGAGTGAATACTATACTTCAGCTCTAGGGCATGAATTGGCCATGTTTTCCAAGATGTCAGTCAAACCTACATTGTCAGAAACTTATGAAGAAGCTGAGAGGGTAGAAGCTGAAAAAGAGAGCATAGAAGATTATCCTGAGCAGTCGGGAGAATTTTTTTTTTGGTAAGAAAGCGTTGTTACTGACTAAGCCTAAGGATGAGCAATCACATGACTTTGAAGGGATGGTGAAGATGATGCATAAGCTATCCAACAGAATAATAGATTTGGAAAAGGAAAAGGAAGCTCAGAAATCTTATAATCCTTACTACAAAAGGAGAGAGGACAACAATCAATCTAAGCCTCCTCCACATGGTCCTGCATCAATGAATTTAACTGAGGTGGGTATGGATAATTTTTGCACCTTTCATCAGCAGCCTCATTTTGAAAAAAATTGCTCTTAATGGATCAATTTGATGACATTAGTAATGAATCAGCTATTGGACTCTAAACTAACAGAAGCTGATGATGAGGAAGAAAAGGGTAATAAATCCACAAAAAAACAAGAGGATGATGCTCCGGTTTTATGGGACTGTGTCTCACTTTTTGATACAGAAGAGGAAGGTTCATGGAAATAGGAAGAAACATCAGAAACAAATGTGACAACGAGAAGTCAAGGTTTGTTAAATAAAGACAGTTCCATACTCCCGAAAATTAAGAGACTTCAAGAGAATGTAAAGAAGATTCAGAAGAGCACCACAGCTGATAAAATACCTGAATTCACCATTACGAGTCAAAATCCAAAGAAAATCAACATGCCTATTAATCCTGTTGAAGAGAAGATTGATAATGTGAAAAAGAATCTCGAAGAACATAAGATGGAGTATAATATTATGGAATATATTAAAAGGGATAAGGCAAATATCTCACTGTTTGAAATGTGTAATGTGCCTTAGCAGAAATAAAAATTGTTAAAAGCACTTGAAGTACTAGAGGAAAAGCTTCCCACCGACAACCAACCTGAAGAAGAAGAAATTGGTGAAGCAAGTGTGGGAGGTAAGTCTAAATACAAAACCCCACCATTTCTCCTAACTTTTGAAAATTTCAACCATAACGTGCACAACTGTTTAGTAGACTCAGGGGCATCAGTCAATGTTGTGCCACTTTCAGTCTGTAAGAAGATAAATGGACAACCTAAACCATCTACCTGGTAGGTTATTCAGTTAGACAGAACAACTGTGAAGGTAATTGGGGAAATGGAGGATGTTCTGATTCGATTATCTTCAAATGAAAAGGTATGTCAGTTCATCGATATTATAGTAGCAGACATACCTGAGGCTTATGGACTTGTTTTGAGTTAGGATTGGTCAGCAAAGCTAAATGGATATTTTGCATCAGATTGGTCACATTCTGTGGTTTCCTCATAAGGGGAGTCCCAATCAAATAAAAGTATTAAGAGAACCCCACATGAAGCATAATGTTACTCAGTTGGAGAGTAACATTACTTTATTGGGAAATTACGTGAATTCCGTGAATTCCGTGTTGGGAAATTACTTTATTGAACTTGAACCAGGAAATTACCAAGCAGAAGGAGCCAGCGGTACACCAGACACATAGCCCGATCTCCTTCGATTTTCACGGGCTGATGAATTTGACTGTAAAATAGTAGACTTAGTTTCAGATGTAGTTTTTGATTCAAGTACAGTAGAAGTAGATAGTTTTTGGACAGTTTTTTTTGATGGATCTAAAACTTTGGAAGGATCGGGAGCTGGTTGTGTCCTGATTGATCCAAAGAAAAATAAACATTTTCTTTCATGTAGATTAGAGTTTGAATGTACCAATAATACAGCCAAATATGAAGCATTAGTTCAGGGACCAAGAAAAGCAATTGAATTAAAAGTAGAAAATCTGAAAGTGTATGGGGATTCTGAAATAATTGTAAAGCAAATTCAAAATCAGATACATTGCATTTCACCTCATTTAAAAGCTTACCAAAATGAAGTGTGGGATTTTCTTGAAATTTTTTATGCATTTAATATTGTATCCGTTCCTAGACTAAAGAATGCAGCAGCTGACTTGTTAGCTACCTCAGCTGCAAGGCTTGTACCTTCAAATAACAGATGTTCTATTGAATTACTTTTCAGGCCTTCAGTTCCAGACATGATTACCAATCTATGAGTTTTTGATGATGATCAACAAATCTTAGAATGTTTGATGAATGATGAAACCTTCAAAGGAGCAATAATCGATGATGAAGAACACCAAGCTGAATTAAAATTAAAAAACTTTATTCCTAAAGGAGTCAGGACCTTAGAGTGAATGTTTGATCTAGACAACAAATTCAGAAGGCCAGCAAATGTCAAAACTCACAGCTCGTCCTTACAATTTGAGCTAATAAATTTGGGAACTGAAGTTAAACCCAGAAATGTAAATTTGGGAAAGTGTTGTTCTCCAGGTGAAAGAAATAAGTTCATTAGTTTGTTCAAACAATACAAAGATGTGTTTGCCTGGACATATGAAGAGATTAAAACAAATGACATGAATATTATACAACAGGTCATCCCTATTAGAGCTGGAGTCAAGCCTTATCAGCAACCTTTGAGGAAGATGCATCCAAAACTGGAACCTTTAATTCAGAGTGAAGTGAAAAAATTATTGGATGCTAAAATTATATTCAAAGTCAAACATTCAGAATGGGTGTTGAATTTGGTGCCAGTGAGGAAGAAATTCAGAGAAATCAGGCTATGTGTAGATTTAAGAAACCTCAATTGTGCTTCGGATAAAGATAACTATCTAGTCCCACCCATGGAGTAAATATTGCAGATGGTTTCGGGTTCTGAGTTATTTTCATTACTAGATGGATTCTCTGGCTATAATAAGGTATTAGTAGCTGAAGAAGACAGACTTAAAACTACATTCAGAACAAAGTGGGGAACTTTTGCTTATAGAAGAATGCCCTTTGGACTCATCAAGCCGTGTGTTTTATCCTTGAGAATGAAAAAATCCACATGGTATATGTGAAATTTGTTGTGTATTGTTGCTGTGATGAGTATATATGCTGCGTGAAGATCCACGCCTTCAGAATACGGCGTGGAGGTAAACGCATAAACCCTAATTTTTTTTTTACCTAATTCCTGTGGCGTGGAGGTGAGCTGCCCTCCTTGATGACTGGTTGGAGAACGATGGGAGGATTGACGTTATTGGTAATACCAACGTTGGAGGAGTCGTGGGGGCTTCCTGCGTGAAGACCGATCTCAGTATTCAGAATTTGTTGAAGGTTGGAGACTGCTGCGTGCGTTGAAGACTGCCTTGAACCACTGCGTGCGTTGAATACTGTGTTGAGAAATAATACCCGCGTGAATCGTGACTGCGTTGGAGAAATAATACTCTTGCTGCGTTGAAGAGCTGCATGGAGTACTGCTGTGAATTCAAGGAGCTGCATGGAGTACTGCTGTTGTTGATTGAAGCTACGTGGAGTGAGATGGGAGGTCGCTGAATATTCACGCCATCTTTGACTGAATGAAGCCTGGGTTGAAGACTGCATTCTGCGTTGGTTGAGCTAGCTGCCTGCATTGAAGGATCTTCCCTTCTCTGACTGCGTGGAGGTAAAGTGCTGTTGGTCTAATTGTTTGTGACCGATAGAATGCATAAAACCTAATTTAGTTTACCTTAATTTTGTGCATGGAGGAAATTCTGCAAATTTTCCTTTGTGTATGAGTTAAGAATAATGCGATTGTTGTATGAGCCTATGCTTGATGAGCCATAATTGTTGTGGGATTTGAAGCTCGTGTATGTTGAGGAATTTTGTGCCATAATCACCTGAATATTGCCATTGTACAATTATTCTGCTGTTGCAACTAGAAGTACTGCATCAAGCTGTTGGAGTTGCGACCTGTCTTGAAGAATAAAGTCTATGTGAAACAATTATATTGAAGAAGCCTGTGTATGCTATATGCTATAAACTTGCACTGTATTCACCTTGGCAGAGACTGTAGACCTGCAAGGTTATTGTTTTTCTATTTCTCTGTGTCATATTAAGTTCATTATTGTAAATTACACTAACTGTTGTAAAAGATGCAATCTATAGCATCTGTAGTTGGTGTCACTCTCTCTTGCAAAGAGAGAGGCAGAGGAAGAAGAAAATTCAGAGGCAGAGGGGGCAGAAACAACTTCATCAAAAGATCAGATTTGTAGTGCAAACGTTGTGGAAAGTCTGGACACACATCAGATCAGTGTTGGGCTTCGTGGGACTCCATCAAAGACAAACATAACCAGAAGAAAGATGAAAATAAAAACCAAGATGCTAGTAAATCTTCTGATTCTGCTCATTGTATTGTTGCACATTGTAAACTTGGAATTAATGAAATGACTTCACTTTCATCTTACACAGAATGTTGGCTACTTGATACTGGTGCAACATCACACATGACTTTTAGAAAAGACTGTTTTGAAGAACTTAATGAAACAATAAATGGCATAGTTTACTTTGCAGACAAGTCAAGTCTTAAACCAAAGGGAATGGGCACCATTCGGCTGAAGATGCCTGGATTCCCTGATTTCTTGTTGAAGAATGTTCTTTATCTTCCAGAGTTGCAGAGAAGCCTGCTGTCCTTGGTGGAGATTCGACAGCGAGGCCATTCCATCCACATGTTTGATGGAATCGTAGAAATAAGAAAGTCCTCTGACAACCAAGTCATCATGACTGGATACGAAGATGGGAAGCTGCTGAAGCTAAAGGGTTCATCTGCAAGAGTTCAGAACTATGCCTACACCTCTCATCATGGAGAAGGCAATTTGTCATCAAGTTTATTGTGGCATGCAAGATTTGGTCATTTGAATTATAACAGTCTTCGTTTGTTGAGAAAGAATGGTGTATTTGGTTTGCCCACCATTCCCAAAGAGAAGAACAAATGTGATGCATGTATATTAGGGAAACACAGTAAGCTGCCATTCCATGAATCTAATTTCAGAGCAAGTAGGAAATTAGAATTAGTGCATTCTGATTTATGTGGCCCAATGCCAACTCCTTCTGCTCATGGGAATTAGTATTTTATGACATTTGTTGATGACTACTCAAGAATGTGCTGGAATTACTGTTTAAAGACAAAAGAAGAAGCATTTCAAACATTCAAAGACTTTCATGCATTGATAGAAAAACAAGCACAATAAAAAATTGGTACACTTCGTACTGATAATGGGAAAGAATACACTTCAAATGCTTTTGAAGATTATCTTCGCCAACATGGAATTGCACATCAGACTACAATTCCCTACAATCCTCAACAAAACGGTGTAGTAGAAAGAATGAACAGAACCATAATGAATATGGTTCGCTCAATGATGTTTTTTGAGAATGTAAAACTAATGTTTTGGGGTGATGCAGTAAAATGTGTAGCCTATTGGAGAAATAGAAGTCCCTCAAATGCTCTTGATAACAAGACTCCACATGAAATGTGGTTTGGCCATCTCCCTTCAGTCAGGCATCTCAGAATTTTTGGTTCCACCTGTTATGCCTTGATTCCAAAGGAGCAAAGAAACAAGCTTGGTGCTCGAAGCAGAAAATGCATTTTCCTGGGGTACGAAGAATACTCCAAGGCATACCGTCTGTATGATGAGGTAAACAAGAAGTTTGTTATTTCCAGAGATGTCATTTTTCTTGAGACTAATAAAAATGACCAGTCCATTGAGAGACAACTTGATCATTTGGAAAAATATCCTCATCCAAAGACATATTCTGAAAATGAATATGAAATTCCAAACCTTGAAGGGGGGATTCCTATTCTGGATCAACCTTTGGAATTTCCATATGAAGCACCAACTCCCCCGCATGAAGAAGTTCCTGCTACTTCACCTGATCAAGAAATTCAACTAGAATATATGATTGAGAGAATTGGAAGACTCTCAATCAATGATGAAGCACCACCAGCTGATCAACCAGGACCATCACGGAAGATTCCTAAATGGGCCACAAAGACACTTGAAAGTTTCCATCCAGATGAAGTTGGAAGGACGGGAACGAGAAGTTCGAAAAGACATGAAGATGGAGGAGAAGCAGATAATTCAGGTGATGACATGGATGTATCATTTGATTGTGAATTTAATTTATCTG
>LPNX010845711.1:861373-874252 GCA_001517045.1 Pseudotsuga menziesii
TAAAACAACTAGACCATATATTTCTTATGTTGTTGGCATACTTTCAAGGTTCATGCATAAACCTTGTGAAGGACATTGGTCAGCTGCAAAAAGAGTTCTAAGATACTTGAAGGGGACTCAAGATGTTGGACTCAAGTACTCTAAGGTGGATGACTTCAAATTTATTGGGTACTCAGACTCAGATTTTGATGGTGATAAGGAGACAGGAGTATCAACTTCTGGATACACTATGAGTCTTGGATCAGCAGCTGTCTCATGGAGATCACGCAAACAGTCAGTTCTGGCAGATTCAACAACAGAAGCAGAATATGTGGCTGAAGCTGAAGCAACAAAAGAAATAGTATGGCTCAGGAAGATACTTGAAGATTTGCAAGAAAAACAAGAGAACTCCACTCCATTATTGATTGAAAATACTTCTGCAATCAAGCTGGCTAAGAATCCCAGATTCCATGATCGAACCAAACACATCAACACAAAGTATCATTTGATTCGACATCATGTAGAGGCCAAGACAGTCCATCTTCGACATTGTTCCACAAATGATCAAGTTGCAGACATCTTCACCAAAGCGCTTGGACGAGAAAAGTTTGAAAGATTCAGAAACATGCTCGGACTTACTAACACCCCTTCAGATTAAGGGGGGGATTGTTGGAATATAATCCATCAGGATTATACAACATGTAAATAGTGTAAATATATTCTGAATGTGAATAGTCATGTAGGAATATGAATAGGTTGGTCGGAAGTTGAATCACAACCGACATATGATTTGTATAAATATATGCATTAGCAATGGAATAAGATGAATCAGGAGTTATTACCTATCATAAATGAAGATGCGGTCATGGATTTCTTGCAAGATCATATTATGACCAGGTTTGGGGTTCCAATTTCCCTGGTTTTTGATAATGCTACTTATTTTTCTTCTATTAGATTAACTGCATTTGCTCATGAAAGAGGAATCAAGTTGCATTATTTTGCGAACTATTACCCACAAGGAAATGGTTTGGCAGAATCTACAATCAAGAATCTCATTAGGATCTTAAAAAGGATTGTAGTAGAAAACCAGAGAAGTTGACATTTAGCATTACTGAATGCTCTTTGGGCTGATAGGGTCACTCCCAATAATTCCTTAGGTGTGTCACTGTATACCCTTGTTTATGGAAAAGAAGGTATTCTTCCTCCTAACATTATGCTACCATCTTCCATAATAGCTCAGGAGTCTAGAGGCACAGATAATGAAATCCTACAGATTAGAATCTATAATCTCTTGAAGGCAAAAGAGTTTAGGTCCAGAGCCAAAGAACGTTTTAAGCATCAACAGGAAGTAATGAAACGGTGGTTTGATAAACATACAGCTGGAAAAAAGGAATTTGAAGTGGGAGATCTGGTTCTTAAGTGGGATCACCCGCATGATGAAAAGGGGAAACACACGAAGTTTCAACAGTTATGGGTAGGCCCTTTTCAGATTGCAGCAAAGCTTGGCCCCTCAACCTACAAGTTGCAATATTTACAGGGGTGGGAAGAGAACTTACCAGTTAATGGTTTAGTTCTCAAACCTTATTTTTCTTGATTTTTTGTTTTTGTTTTGTACATAAATAAATTCATTGGGTTGTTTGTTTTTGATTTATTTTATTTCTGTTTGTTTTAGTTATATTTTGATTGATTTCAATAAAAGAAGCAAACTTTTGGTTGCATGGAGAGCATTAGAATTCTGGTTAACAAAAATCCTTGATTATAAGACTGTGTAGTATTGATTTATCTGAAAGAATTTCTTCTAGTTTAGCAGTTTTCCTAAATGGCTATGAACACAATGAAGTCCTAATTAATCCTTGTAAAATAACTCAAGATCAAAAGGTCTGGAATACTATTTCGAGGCTCCATCCATCTCACATTTAAAAATGTCTTAGGGGGTGACGACAAAAGACACATGGAAAGGAAGCAGGGTAAACAATATATTATATATAAATGATCCCATGCCAAGAATTGAAATCCAAAAGGCAAATAAGAGTAAAAAATCTCCTAAGAAAGCAATATGTATCAAAACTAAGTACTGAACCATATGAGTACAAAATTGCCAAAGTTCTTCTCCGTCTGTGAGCTGAAAATTAAATACATCTCTCACACAAAAGGACACTATGGATAGAGGAGCCTGAATAAAAATTTAGAAAGAAAGGCATGCAGGAGGACTCAAAAAGGACAAAAAGGTCCAAAAGCACAAAAGTGAAAAATGGCATGGGAATGAGGAACAAATGAATATTCTTGTTTACCATATGTTACAATCCTGTGGTGTCCAAGCTGGAAGCTACCCAAAGACAAAGGTAAAAAATGAAACTCACATTCCTGGCCTCAAAAGAATTATCTTGACTTTGAAATCCTCGGTTTCATTTTCCTAAATTGGACTATCATCAATGATTAAAAGTACATACATTTTCCTGTTGGGAAAACCATACATCTAGAAGAATTCAACATGTTGGTTTTATTGTCAAACAGTCTGTTACGTAAGGAAGAAATTGTACAGAGATCTAGGTTCACCAGGTAGTCGCCAATTGTTGCAACTGCAACTATTGTCCCAATTTTTTCAAAAAATTTGGACCCTCCTTTTAATTTTATCTTGCTTGGGAGTGTTTGGATTGCTGAACTTTGTTTTTCCCTCTGCTACATTTTGGATTGTTTGAAGTGGAATTGAGGTCAAACTATTTTTCTTCTTTTCGGAAAGTTGCTTTTTGCCGGCCAATGCTTTTGACTGTGGAACTTGAAGTTTGATTTATGGATGATTTCCTTTATTGCTGTCGGAGGTTAGTTGAACAATGAGTCGGGGTGGTAGTTCTCTACGCAGCTGCCGTTGTAGAGGGTAAGTAATGAATGTCCCGATGGATAGTTCTTATTTTCGCCAATGCACTTTATTTCAATTTTCTTTTTTGGACTGTCGACGATTTTATTTTATCACAATTGGAGCATTAGCATTCTATACCACTGCCGTTTCTAAGGACAAATAGAAAACAAGCTGATGGATAGTTTTATTGTCGCCAATTCCATGTTTTTATTGGTTCAAACCTTTTTGCTTTACGATGATTTGTTTTCGCTATCGGAACAGTTTTGACGATTGATCGGGGGGGCTAGCCCTTTGCGTTGCCGACACGGTGACAACATTGAGCCTTTGGTCACCAATACATAGTCCTCAAAGTTTCCAATTGTCAATGATTTTTTTTTATTGCAGAACCTGTTGTCTGTCCACTTTCCACCATTGCGGTTTTCTAGTAAACTATCTCACCGATGATTAGTAGTTCTGAGCTCCGACCTTTAGCGTTAGAGTTACCGACCGTCGATGTTTTTATGTTGATTACGGAACCTTTAGTTTGTCTATCTCCCACTGTTGCGGCTGCATAATGAATGGTTTGGCCAACGCTTTATGGTTAGTCCTTTCGGTCGCTGATGCCGTTGTTTTTAGTGGGTAGTGGTTTCAATCTCCGATGCATGGACGACAACTTTTAGCGCTTTATTTCATTGACGTTTTATTTTGCCCCGAAACCCTTAGTCTATATGGTTTCGGCCGTTGTGGTAGCTTAGTGAACTAACCATCCGACGTATAGTTTTTCGTTCGCCGATGAGGAGTTTGTCAGCCTGATGCTTAGTATTTTTCCCGCCGGTGGGGGTTTTTTCCCACCGTTTTTGTGAGCCTTTACGCTACTCCATGGGCGATGAAGGTTTTTGAGTTTTTTATCAAGTTAAGGATTTCATGACGAGAACGCAATACAGGGCCTCACATTTGATAATTAGTTTTAGTGATAGTGTGGTTTACTTTTTATTGAAAAGTTAGATGATCTTGAATGCAGTCTGGATTAATGATGAATTTTTAGTTTTAATTGCAGACATATTTAGAAGATTTTTTCAGACCCAGTTTGATGATTGCTGCTACAAAGAAGACATATCTAAAGGACACAGTAGAAGGGATTTGGCTGAAGAAAGGAAAAGTAAGAACCAAAGATGTTGCTCAAGAAAATAGGAGCGTGAAGGTATGAGATCATCAGGATCTCAAAAAGACCAACGTATTATTGAACATAATCGATAGCAGTAGAGGCCTAGGCTTGGGAAAAGTTCATTAGTTACCAAGTTGGTCCCTTTTATAAAGTGCTCTTAAATCTTAATATGAAATGTAACATATTGTATAAATCATGAGCAGTCACTAAAAGACAAAATTGTGGGATTAAACGGTTAGGGGAGCCCAAAGGTCACAAAGGGGGCAGCCCAAAAGTTTTGCTGTTTTGTATAAATAGAGGAGAGTTAGATGTAAGCAGAGACTTTTTCCCAGATAGATTGTGAGATTATGTTGTAAGAAGAACTATTTCCTTTTGCAATAAGAGTTACAAGTTTCCTGTTGGAGAAAGCTTGGTGGAAGATTTCAAATGTTGTGCTATGGATTTGTTGAAGGTAACTATTTCGTTTTCAGCTTTGTGTCCATTAACGGTGAGATCATTCTAACTCTTTGAACCTATGTTCTTGTTATGAATGCGCTCTAGTTTATTCTATGAAATTTCCACTATGAGTTGAAGGCTTTTCATAAACAATGAGCTATCTTGTTGTTCATATATCTATTAATGTTCATGTGTTTTGAATTAAGTAACAGCTATCTGTGATTTTTCTTAATGCATGTGCAGAAATACATTACTCATTGATAAATGATAATCTTGCTCCCTAGGGATAGGTTAGATAGTTAGTTTTAGTTTCTTGCTGTGTGTGATTTAGATGCGAGAGAGTTAAGACGAGAGGTAAGAACTTGCGCATCACATTGTGACGGCTCCTCGTATTCTCTATCAATCTGCATTCTTAGATAGGCACTTGCATATCATACTTAAAAATATAAAAAACTAAAATATACACGGTGGACTGGGTCGTAACCGGTAAAACCTTTTATTTTGTTACTTGACCTACGGTAGCCAGACCGTAAACCGGATGGATTCCCCATACCAAACAGTAACGGGCTAGTTGGGAACGTTTATTGGGGAGAATCCCTAACTGTTGTTACCTACAAATTTTTAGGCATCAACACAATGGTAGTATGATAAAATAAAATTTGAATACAGTGGATAGGATTCAAATCTACTAACTATAACTGTCTGTTTAGCTAACTAAGTGTGGAAAAATCATAGTTGGAGATAACTAGTCTAACTTCGAATGTCTAAATCAGTCTGCAATTAGTTTAACTGACGAGGTAGGTGGAAAAAAGGCGCCACTTTCCCTGCATGCATGCAAAACTGGCACTAGGCTAACTGATAGTGATGTAATTGAAAGTAACTAGAGGATAACTCAACATAAATACTTACCTACCACAACCAACTGAAGGTGACTGCTAGTGGAACTCGTAGTGGGCTTCTATAATGTAGGGATTGGTCCCAGAGGCACTTAAACTCATGCATGAAGATGCAATAAGTGGCAGATAACCCCTAGGTGTGTCCCCCATACTCTAGTACATTGATAATAACTTCCTAAGTTAGGAAATATAACCAAATATACTATATTGGACAAAGGATGATTAATTAATCCTAACACCTCCCCTTAATCCTAACTTTGGACAACTTGGGCTCTAGAAACTAGGCCAAAATTCATCCATACAATATAAATGAATTAAATTACTGCTTAATAAAATGGAAAATGGGAAAACCTCATGGGAAACTCCTCCCCTCAAAATAAGCAAGAATCAAGAAACAAGCTTCCATACTTAAGATAATTTTTTTCTCTTTGATAAAAAACTTGTGAAAAATTCGCTGCAATCTGTAACTCTGTGGAGGAGACATGGAGTATCATGGTTCTTCTTTGCATCAGCACCCTGGGACTGTGCATGTGAACTTTTACATATTCTTCTAATCTGATGATAGATAGGAGAAGGATTATTTCCTTTGTCTCTTCTTTCTGGATGAATAATGACATGATCCAATTTGTTCTTCAGTGGGACTTGTCTCTTCTTCATCAAGTAGCATCTCTCAGGAATCTTGTTGCACCTCATTGAAGGAAGTGTAACTGAATGAGAGAGCGCAACATGTCCATTTTGATACTAGGACATTGTTCTTATTCTATCACCCGGATCCCCAACAACATTCCTAGCTTCTTCAATGAGCTCTTTGGCCCATTTAGGATTAGGCCACTAACTTGGAATAGGAGCTGGATCTGGATCGAGATCCTCTTGAGGCTCAATCTCAATATTAGTATCATGTTGATTTTGTTCCTCATCTTATGATTCTGAAACTTTAGGTAATACATCATTAACAAAAGATATAGTGTTGATGTATTTGTAACTTCAGAATGTATTCACTTGTATATCTTATGTATTGTACCTCGATGTTTATTCTGAGAAGTATCTGTAATGTAATTGAGTCATGTCATACCTTGATGTTCCTATCGAGAGAATAAATAATGTAACAAGTCATGTAAAGTAACTAAGGTTAACCCTCCATTGTAAGTCGGGGCAATAGTGCCCACAATTGAGTCAAGGTTAACCCTCCTTGTTGATCGGAGGGCAAAGTCCCCACAGTTGTGGGGCACTAGGGTTATTAGAATCTCCTAGAGATGTCGGCCCTAGTAAGTAATTGTTAAGTGAGGCTGCCATGTTGAAGTAGAAATAAAGTGAACGAAAGAATATAAATAGAGAGTGAGACTCTCTATTTATCACACATACACTCACTTACTGGGGTGCATGGGTGAGAGAGGAGAAGCTCTCTCAAGTGAGAGAGAGAGAACAACTATGGACATCATCTTTTCTGTATTTGGGGTTTTACTGCTGCCATTGGTGCTCATTCTATCTCTGAGGAAGTTGTTGCGGGGTTTTCTCCTTTATGGTTTCCCTACGGAAAATCTCTTGTGTTTATTGTCTCTTGTGATTTTTGTTGTGCATGTTATTCTCTCAGTTAAGATCCTAAGATCATATTTCTTAAATGATAAAAATCTAACATGGTATCAGAGATAACTTGAGAAGAAGACATTGTGCAGCTGTAAAAGCTAGGGATTCTTACTTTTTGGATCTCTCTCCACAATCCATTAGCAAAAGGATGCTAGGATAACTCTCCATTGAAGGGCACATCTTTCTATCGAAGTGGAATTTGATTCTGGGCATTTTCAGTTTTTGCTGCTGGAAATCAGGGCTTTTTACAGAAGAAATTTTTTTGAGTGAGCCTGGCATAGGATTTATCTCCTCATAAAAATCAAAGTTTAGAGACCTGGGTCAAGATTTTTGGTTGGGTGAAACTCTAGGAAAGTCAAACCGTAGTTTGACCTTGGGCCTAAAAAACCCTAAAATATTGAAACCGATAGTTTTGGTATATTTGCTATATCTCGCAATTGGAGAAGGATAATGGGCTGAAAATTTCACAGGTCGAAGATAAATTCCTTATGTACACTGTATCCAAGTTTCAACCTTATATTCACTATATTCTAGGAGATACGATTCCTCCAAGTTATGGTTCTAGCCTCTCCTAGGATTCCTCCCCAAACCAGAAACCTGGGGAGAATTGCTATATCTCGGGCTACGAAGGTCCAAATGAAATTTATCAAGATGTTCCAAAACGTGCATGGAATTTAATTTCTATGGTAGAATTTTCAGATCCAGAAGACACACCAGTGACATGTGGCAGTCCGTACAACTTCGCTATGTTGAACAATCCTGAAACAAGTCACCTTGGAAAACTGGTCATAAGTCCCAATTGGTGAAACCAATTATGGTAAAACCTATGGTGTTGGAAAGAGGACCAAAGAGGTTACCTCAGTACAAAATTTTAGACACAGAGGAGTATTAATTTCATAGATACCGCAGAAACAATATCAGACATTTCTACATAAGAAATTGGTAAACTAGGGCTTCCTGTTCTAGGAGCTTCCCTCCATTGTTTCAGAAATAGGAGTACATTGGACAACTCGCCTTGAAGAGGTATATATTTCTATCCAATCAGATCTAAAAGATTCCAAGTTTTGAAAATTAGGTTTTCTCTTACAAACCTTAGATCAGCCAGCTCCAGAACCAGGATGGACACCTCAAATCGGTAAGATCAAATCTTTTGCTATTTACATTTGAGGTTCTCATTTCTAAATGACTAATCACACCAGCTTGATGACAAGCTTGGTGAAGCTGAAAAATTCCAAGCATGGAAGTATTGGATCTCTTTGGTTCTTGAAGAAAATGAATTGGAAACCTACATAAGTGGAGAGGTTCCAGTTCCAGAGGGAGATGAGGCTAAAAGCCTTAGACAAGAAGAACTTGGTCAAAGCCAAGAGTATCATTGCTGATTCAATCACGAATCACCTTATATCACAAGTGTCTTCCCTAAAGACAGCTAAAGAGATGTTGGATTCCTTGACCAAGATATTTGAAGGGAAGAACATAAATCAGAAGATGACTTTGAGAAAACATTTGAAGAATGTGAAGATACATAATACAGAGACCATGCAGTCATACTTTACAAGGGTCTCTCAAATCAAAGAACAACTTGAAGCAGTAGAAGAAGAAGTGGAGAATGCAGAAGTTACCTTAAATGGCCTCCTAGGATCATGGGATTCATTCATTCATGGAATGTGTGCCAGAAGGAAGTGATTACTTTCAACAGACTCTGGGAAGAAGAAGAAGATTGACTCATAATAAGAGAAGAGAAGATGGGAGCTACTGAACATCAAGCTCTCACCATCTAAAGAAGATCCCTCAAGCGATGAGGAATATGAAGGACTCAACTCTTGAAGAACCTCTTATCCATCTTAGCATTTGGATAAGAAATGATGAATGAAGAAGATGATGAAGCTGAAGGCTCAAGAAGGAGTCTACCCACGAAACAAATAAAGATAAGTATTCAATTGTCATTTCATGATATTGTTTTGTTATGCATTTGTTTATATTCAGTTGACATATTATGCATGATAGAATGTTTGTATTAATGACAGTATACTACTAATACGCACGTGATAGGTAAGTAGCTCATGGTGCTATAGAACTCTCCATTGCTACTTATCTAGAATGAAACCTCTTTGCTGACATATTGGATTAGTGCACAATCTCAATGTTGTCCTGGTAGAGATGGAAGGCATCTATAAAGTTTCCGTGAGATATGGATGAATGTTGTATTTGCTAAAATAGTTGCATGATTATATCTTTATGCATAAGAATTTACCATTATAAATATGCATTATGAAATGTTTCTAATCATACAACTGATGCATTTTATTTGCATGAAAGATCACGTACAATCACCTACAAGAAAAGAAGGATGATATTTATTCCGAAGAACAAGTGACGATAGTTCAAGATTCACTCTAATAATCCAAAATAAAGAATGATGTTTAGGATGTAGTATCAAGACTTGAAGGGAAGTTTGTAGTTCCATCATGTAGTAGATGGAAACATCATGGGATACAAGGCAGGATTCGTAGCATGAGGATTCTCACAGAAAGAAGGCATAGACTACGAAGAGACATTTGCAGCCGCCAGAAGTTAAGACACATCATAGGCAGAATCATGTGTGCAAATGAAAGAAGGATTTGTAAAAGCTCAAAAGGAACCCATGGGATAACACATACATGAGGAGCTTGAAGATCACCTACAGTGATGAAGATCTTAATCTTTGCTACAAGGTTGAAGATGAAAGCCTATAGAGGATGACAAGCTCACAGATGGGTGTGAGAAGAACAATTTCAGGATATAGCATCTTGGTATCCAGTGACCCTAGATGGATACATATAATAATAGTAGCAAAGCAAGCTACTTGTCACTCCAGTACAGGATACATAGAGTACGAAAGAAAAAGGAAGAATAATGCTCCATTTTAGAGGGAGTGACTACAGAAGATCCTAAGGTTCGACATGGTACAACAGGATAAACAGATTACTAATGACTCTAGGCTTTATTGAGAGTAAAGTGGATTCCAACCTTTGCTTCAAGGTTGAAGGCAGAATACCGGTGATGCTCCTATTATATGTCGATGACTAGTTCTTGACAGAAGTTGCAAGAAGGAGACTTGTTGCTGAGTCCGAGATGAAGGACTTGGATATGATGCACTACTTTCTAGGCATGGAGGTGTGGCAGAATCTCCCTAGGATAAGGGAAGTATGTAGTAGATATCCTGAAGAGGTTCAGGATGATGGACTGCAAGGCCATGACCACACCTATGGCATCAAACCTGAAGCTATTGAGTGTTTCTTCATCAGAGATGGTTGATGCCATGATGTATCGTTAGATAATTTGTTCCTTGATGTACCTGATGAATACAAGACCATATATTTGCTTTGCTATGAACACATTGAGACATGTTCACTTGATGGTTGCAAACCATGAAGTGAGGTATTTGAAGGGTACAGTTGAGTATGGGCTCAAGTATGATACGGATCAAAAGATTAACCTGAAGGGTTATGTGGATTCGTATTAGGAAAGCAGTACCATTGATAGGAAGAGCACTTCGAGGTGCTACTTTAATATGAGATCAGGTGTGATCTCTCGGTTTGGCAGGATGGACTCTTGTGTGGAACTGAGTACAACTGAGGAAAAATATGTTGCCACTTGCTATTTGGGAGGTAGTATGTTTCTTTTGAAAACTACTATTTGATTTGGTTGATATGAATTGCATTTTTGTATGATGCAGAGAGGAGTAGTGAAGCTCTAGTATGTGATCCAGATCGAGATCTCTAGAAAGAGGGAGTTCTAGCATATTCGGTGAGATAGGTTGTCTGAGCCTAAATCCTGTTGAAGCTCATAGGTTTCTCAAACGTAATCAGTCCTGTAGGTTGTCCTAGGATGTAATAGGTCCTGGTGAAGCTCACAGGTTATCCTTGGACGTAATCAGCCCTGATGTGATTCTATGCTAGAAATGGCCAGAGTGAAGTTTGAGTACTTCAGGGAGAAGCTTGGTGTTCTCCAGATCGAGTTTCCTTCCAAGAGGAGGTGATGAGTCCGAGAGCCTTTCTGACATGGTAGGATTGGTTCCTTCCATGGTCATATGTAAGTGCAGGGCCATTCTAACATGGTGATAGGATTGGTTCCTTCCATGGTCAGTTGAAAGTGTAGAGCCATTCTGATATGACTGTGGGATTGGCTCCCACATGATCAGATGTAAGTGCAGAGCCATTCTGATATGATTATGGGATTGGCTCCCACATGATGACATATAAGTGCCTTTCCCGAGATGATAGATGGTGTGTCCTATCATGCCGACGGATGTAAGTGCAGAGCCTTTCTTTAGATGATAGATGGTGTGTCCTATCATGCTGACAGATGTAAGTGCAGATCCTTTCTCTAGATGGTAGATGGTGTGTCCTACCATTCCAGTAGATATAAGTGCTAATCCTTTCTGACTGGGTCAGATATAAGTGTTGTGCCTTTCTCTGGATAGTAGATGGTGTGTCCTACTATGCTAGAGGATGTAAGTGCCGAGCCTTTCTGACTGGGTCAGATATAAGTGTTGTGCCTTTCTCTGGATAGTAGATGGTGTGTCCTACTATGCTAGAGGATGTAAGTGCCGAGCCTTTCTGACTGGGTCAGATATAAGTGTTGTGCCTTTCTCTGGATAGTAGATGGTGTGTCCTACTATGCTAGAGGATGTAAGTGCCGAGCCTTTCTGACTGGGTCAGATATAAGTGTTGTGCCTCTCTCTGGATAGTAGATGGTGTGTCCTGCTATGCAAGTAGATGTAAGTGCTGAGACTTTCCTTGGATGATAGATGGTGTGTCCTATCATGCCAGTGGATGTGAGTGATGGGCCTTTCTGACAAGGTGGTGGATGTGTTCCTCCCATGGTCAGATGTGAGTGTTGGGCGTGCCTTTCTGACATGGTTGTTGGATGTGTTCCTCCCATGGTCATATGTAAGTGCTGGGTGAGTTGTTCTGACTAAGGGTCAGATATAAGCACGGAAGAAGACCTACATGGAGGCTAGGCCTACAACCAACATGAAAAAGGGATGGCTTTGTAGAAATTCCTATGATGAGAAGAATCGAGAGATAGCACCAGTGATGATGATCCAACAGTGATGATCCAGATCCAGTAATGATCCAGATCCAATAATGAATATGACTTGAAGATGAAGATAACTTGATGATGATCCAGATGATACAGAGAAGAATACTTGTGCTGATAAATTGTGTCGAGAGAGCACCTTCCTAGTTAAGAGGGAGTGTTGATGTATTTGTAACTTCAGAATGTATTCACTTGTATATATTATGTATTGTACCCTGATGTTTATTTCGGGAAGTATCTGTAATGTAATTGAGTCATGTCATACCTCAATGTTCTTGTCGGGAGAATCAATAATGTAAACAAGTAATGTAAAGTCACTGAGGTTAACCCTCCATTGTAAGTCGAGGAAATAGTCCCCACAATTGAGTCAAGTTTAACCCTCCTTGTTGGTCGGAGGGAAAATTCCCCACAGTTGTGGGGCACTAGGATTATTAGACTCTCCTAAAGATGTCAGCCCTAGTAAGTAATTGTTAAGTGAGGTCGACATGTTGGAGTAGAAATAAAGTGAACGAAAGAATATAAATAGAGAGTGAGACTCTCTATTTATCAGACATACACTCACTCACTTAGGCGCATGAGTGAGAGAGAGAGAACAACTGTGGAGATCATCTTTTCTATTTTTGGGGTTTTACTGCTGCCATTGGTGCTCATTCTATCTCTGAGGAAGTTGCAGGGTTTTCTCCTTTATTGTTTCTCAAGGAAAATCTCTTGTGTCTATTGTCTCTTGTGATTTTTGTTGTGCATGTTATTCTCTCAGTTAATATTCTAAGATCATATTTCTTAAATGATAAAAATCTAACATATAGATAGAATGTTTTTACCTCCTCTTTCAAATGGTCGTTGAGGCTGTACTGAATCTGAGTATGGTTGTTTTATATATATATATATATATATATATCATA